>PVKS010034172.1:0-21127 GCA_004027875.1 Aplodontia rufa | reverse complement strand
AATGCTAGTAGAACAAATTTCTAGCAATGGGCTCTATATCAGTTGGTACATGCATCATTAATTTTGATAAATATTGCCAACTTTTATCCAAATAGTTTGCAGCAGTAGTACTTGAAATTGTATTTCTCCAATCTTTCACAATCTCTGAATATTATCAAACATTTTGCGTGTTTATCTTGTATCTCTTTTAAATAGCATAGTTTTTATTTGCATTTCTTAAATTTTAAGAGATGGAATTTTTTCTCATGCTTGCTGAATATTTGTAATTCTTTTTATTCAACTTGTCTCTTTCTCTGGAAAGCTGTTTTTATTACCTCATGAATACAATGTGGGTTCAAAAATTAGCTTTTGTCAGTCTTTTTAAATAGTAAGCTATGATTTTATGTCTTCGCATTACAAATTAGCTATATTTTGGACTACTTATAACGCTATTCTGCATCTCAAATTCTCCTTTAGTGATGAGAAATCTAGGAAATATAAGACACATTTTCATGTGTGGAGCTATAGTCTTCCCTAATTGTGAATCTTATTTTTAATGATTTTCCTGCCTACATATTTTTAAAAACCTTCAATATCAGTTTTCATTTTCCCCAAGCATTGAAAAATCAATTGATTATTTTATTATTATCAAACCCATTTTTTATATTAATTTATAATGAATTTGTTCCTATTTCTAATTGTAACTTCCTGATCAAATCATTTTGATAGTGCATATATATATATGCATGTGTATATATATGCATATATATATATATACATATATAAACCATGGATTATACAAGTGTTATATTTCTCACAGTAGAATTTTAGTTTTTTGTTTATTATGCATATGTAAGTAGGGTTAACTCTTAATCAAGTTAATGACATTTGTTTCTCAGTATCTGAGGGGAATAGGTTTCAGGAATCCCAAGAATACTAAAGTTCTTGGATGCTCTTGTCTGTTATGCAAAAAGATATGGTATTTGCACATAATCTATGCAATCTTTCTGTATACTTTAAATCATCTCTTGATGAATTATAATACCAAACAATGCAGATGCTATCTAAACAGTTATTATACAGTATGTTTAGGGGATAATAACAGAAAAATCTAGATCTATTTGGCACAGACACAGTTTTTAAATGAATATTTTTAATCTATAGCTGTTGAATCTGTAATCCACAGATATGGAGGGATGACTTTATATTAAATTAAACATTATTTTTATGTTGATATAAATTATACACCCTGCCTTGTATTTTCTGTCTTGTTCTTGCATATTTATGTAGCATAATAATTAACTTTTTTGTATTTTACCTCATTGCTACTTGTCTTCCTAGGGTTGTGAGTAAATTACCAAAACTTAATAGCTTAAGAAAAAGAAACATATTCTGTTATAAATCAAGAGGAGGTAGGTTCAAAATTAATGTGAGGGTTTGATTCCTTCTGGAGGCTAAAGTGGAGATCTGTTCCATGCCTTCCTAATAGCTTGCGGAGATGTCCACAATGACCAGCACCTCTTAGCCTGCAGCAACAACTCTCCCATCTCCACTTCCATCATTACAGAACCTTCTTCTCTGTGTCCATGCCTTCATGGAACCTTCTTATAACATAGTTATTGGATGCAGGACTCATTCTGCTCCAACATTGCTAAATACATTTAATCTGAAAAGACATTATTTCAAGATAAAGTTACATCTAAGACAGTATGATCATGAACTTTGGTTCAACATATCACCCCCAATGCACCAAGAATTTTATTGAAGTTTCTCTTTATTTCTTATTGTTCATAGTTGTCTAGTTTCTTTACTTTTTTCTAGACAAGCAATCATATAAGCAAGTGTTAGTTAGCTTTCTTTCACTATAACAAATGCCTGAAATAACTGATGAATTGAAAAAGTTTATTTTGATTGACAGTTTTGAAGGTTTCAGTCCATGATCATTTGGCCCCATTGCTTTTGTGCTTCAATAGCATCACTGTGGAGACCAACCATTTAATACATGGACTTTTGGGGGAACATTTAAATCCACATCATGGTATTCCACATTTGACCCACAAAGGCTCACGTCTACCTCACAATGCAAAATGCATTTAGTCCATACCGAATCTCAATCTTGAATGTTTGAACATTGCTCATAAGCCCAGTTCCAAAGTCTTCTTTGAGACTTAAGGCAATCTCATCTGTACAGCCCTGTGCAAAATCAAAACACAGGCTACATGCTTCTAAGAAACAGTGATGGGAAAGGCACAGAATATATGTCTCCATTCCAGAAAGAAGGAACAGAGGAAAAGAAAGGGGGAATCAGACCAAGGAAAGATCAAAACACAGAAGAAAAACCACTCAATGCTACAGCTCCTCCAAGTTTGGCATCTGAGACACACTTTGTGGCAAGAGTAGGCTCCCAAGGTGTGCAGCATCACCTTTATGGCTTTGTTTCAATCTTCATTGCCGCTCTCTTGGACTGACATTGATGCCTTCTGCATCTTTCTTAGGCAGGCATTACTGGCTGTTGTACTTCTTCCTTCTTGGATTCTCTGCTGCAGCTTCACTTTCAGTCTCCACACTTCACATTATAGCTCCACCTCTACATTATCAAGAGCTGCTTTCAGGGACTTTGATACTGCAATATAGAACCTACCTCACAGGATTTCCATTGAAATTCCAGTGGAAGCTTTCATGAACCCGTAAGTCTTACATTCTGCATTCCTGCAAAAATCAGTATGATATGTATGGTGGCCAGGTTTGCAGCAAACAGGGAGCATGTTCCATGGTCTCTGAGTGCCTTGTCAGCTAAACATGAGGAAATAAATCCTCAGGTGCCTTTGTACCTGCAGAGTTCCTCTGGGCTCTTTCAAATGAATGTCTTTTTTTTTTTTAAAGACAGAGGGACAGTGTGTATGTGTGTGTGTGTGTGCATGTGTGTGTGTGTGAGAGAGAGAGAGAGAGAGAGAGAGAAACAATTTTTATTTAGTTTTTCATGTGACTTTCATTCCTCTGAGACATTGTTGTGTAAGTGGTGCTGGGGTTTGAACTCGCATACTCGCGCATGCCAGGCAAGCACCATAACCGCTAAGCCACCTCTCCAGCCCCCAAATAAATGTCTTTGACACAAAGTTGCATTCGTATACTTTGAGCCTGTGATAGATGAAGTGGTCTTACAGATTCCTGAGGTGATCTTCAAGCATCCTTCCTGTTGACGTGATGCTAAACACATGGCTTTTTATTGGTGCTAAGAACCACACCTTCTTGACTGAAACTTTCTGTGTTGCTTTTCTAGGCAAGCTGTAAATTTTAAATATATATATATTTTTTTTTTCTTTTGCCCCTCGTTGCTCTCAATTCTTATGATAAATCTTGCTAAAAGTAGTCAGTAATACCCATGTCACACCCTGAATACTGTGCTGCCTTAAGATTTTCTTTGGCAGATAAATTAGTCCATCATCTTTAAGTTTAGCCACCCAAACTATTTTCCATAGTGTACTGAGGATAGCATTTAATCCAATTTCTAAAAGTGTCATATTGTACTGCCATTATGCTCTGCATTCCTACATTGTGGTCTTCATTCTTGATTTTCTAGCTTTGAAAGTAAGTAAGACCTTGATATATATTTCAGAGTTGTTAAAATATATGATGTAAAAATATATGTAGAGTTTTAAAATATATGGTTTTGGATGGTTTTTAAAATTTGACACTTTCAGGCACAAATTAGAATGGAAAGGGGTAGACAAAAAGATATGTAGGCAAGAAGGAATAGGACTAAAAGAAATTATGGAATACACTCTGATATAAATGGGAAACTCAGATTTTCTAACACATATTCACAGGACACTGGTGGGAAATGATAGGAAGAAAGCAGTTTGAGGCCATAGTGTACACATCACTAGATTGATTAGAGAGGCTTAGCAGAACTTTTTTGGGTAAAGGTCATGTAGTTTGAAATTAAAATACACTAACTTTGCCATAAATTGGTGGCTCTATTCTCAAAAAGACCAAAGACAAAAAATTGAATTATTTCACTTGCATATGGAATCTACAAACCTCAATTCATTGAAGTAGAGTGGAATGGTTGCAATTAGAGGCAAGACGGTGATGGGGGAACAGGGAGATGTTGGTCAAAGGGTAGAAAATTTCAATTAGACTGTAGAAGAAAGTTTTGATATGTATGGCACTGTGAACATAATTAATAATGATTCAACACATGTTGAAAATTACTAAGTATATATATATACATATATATATATATTGATTTAAAAGTTTATACCAGAAAAACAGAAAGTATGTGAGGTGATGGATTCATCAACTAGATAGATTTAATCATTTCACAATGTATGCATGTATACATCTATATGTATTATATCTGAAATAGACATTATGTGGTATGCCGGTTATGCTCTTGTTGCATGCAGATTTCTTAACAGATACAGAGGATAGTTTTCAAACTGCTGCACTGTATATACGCAGATCTTTTTAAAAATTATATCAATTACAAAACAGGAGTCTATAAACAACTGAATGTTCTAAATCTGATCAAGAATTCATAATTCTCGTTGGGTGTGGTAGTGCATGACTGTAGTCCCAACAGCTAAGGAGCTGAAACAGAAGGATCATAAGTTGTAAGCCAGGCTCAGCATCTTGGCGAGGTCTTAAGCAATTTAGTGAGACCCTGCCTCAAGATACAAAAAATAATAAAGGACTTGGGA
Source organism: Aplodontia rufa (assembly GCA_004027875.1). Taxonomy (NCBI): domain Eukaryota; kingdom Metazoa; phylum Chordata; class Mammalia; order Rodentia; family Aplodontiidae; genus Aplodontia; species Aplodontia rufa. Next base: position 16,445 of record PVKS010034172.1, on the reverse strand, counting down.
TGTAGCTTAGTGGTTATGCACCAGGGTTTAATCACTGGTACAAAAAAAAAATTCACAACTCTAAAAATATACTAAAAATATATAATGGAGGATACTTAGTAGATACCTAATTCATCACAAAGAAGCATCCATCAGGGAAAGACCATTCTGAGAAAGACCATTCTGACGTTGCTAAGCAACTCTGCTTTCTGATCATGCTTCCTTGCCAATGCGACACAAGTTTTAACATGGTTTAAAGGCCTGACAGGCACTTGTTTGCTTCTCCAGCCTTATCTCACTTCACCTTCTTTGGTATCTGAATTTCAGATACAGTTTTCTTTCAGTTACTGGAAGTTGCCTACCATTCACAATCCTTTTTTTTTCTTTTTTTTTCTTTTTTTTTAAAGAGAGAGGGACAATGAGAGAGAAAGAGAGAATCAATTTATTATTTATTTAGTTTTTCATGTGGCTTTCATTGTTCTGACACTTCCTTGTGTACGTAGTGCTGGGGTTCAAATGGGCGTCCTCAGGCGTACCAGGTAAGCACCTTAACCACTAAGCAACCACTCCAGCCCCAAGCACCCAGAGTCTTAAAGCCCAGCCAGGCACTGTGTTCTATACTTTCATCAGCCTCTCTCTTCCTCCTCTTTGCTTTTTGATTCTCTGTTGTACTAGATTTCTTTTCCATTAACATGTTCTTCATCTAAAAGATAATTCTGCTTTTCCAAAGTAAGATATGCCTCCTATTTAGCCAACTCATGTTATCGTGCATATTTTAAAATAAATTTTATTGAGATATTATTCATAGTCAATAAAATCCACGTTAAGGTTACAGTTCTATGAGTTTTCTCAGATTTGTGCACATGTATAACCACCACTAAATGAACATACAGAACATTTCTATCACCCAGAAAAATATGCTTGTGCCTCTTTAAAGTGAATGTCACTATTCCTGACCCTATTTATTTCAAGGCTGTTTTTCAGGCACTGTAGAATAAAACTCTTCTCGAATTTCATATGTTCTATTTTGCATCTGGCTTCTTTCACCTTTTTAGAAAATCTGTTCATGTTTGCGTGTATCAGCAATTTGCTCTCTAGTAGTGCTGTAAAATAGCATGCTTTATTGACATGCTGCAACTGGTTTTTCCATTCACAAATTGAGGAATATGTATGCTGGTTCCAAATTTTGCATATTATTAATAAAGTTTCTAGAAATTTTATGCCTACATCTTTTTATGGAAATAAGTTTTCATTTTCTTGGGTAAATTGGGATTGACGGCCATATGTTATATGTATTTTTAACTTTATAAATGACTGCCAAACTCTCTCTCAAAGTTGTTGCACTATTTTCTATACTTACCAACAATACATTAGAGCTGCAACTGACACTGTGTATTTATTCATCATAGGAATTAGCAAAATCTATAATTATGTAACTCATGATTGCCTGCAAATTTCATAAAGGAAAAACATTAGTCTATTTATTACTTAGTCTAACACAATAATAAATACATAGCGGACATACAATAAATATTTGTTAGTATAAAATTAATTGAAATCTATATATTAAGGGTTGGAGCAATGGTGACTCAGAGGTTACAACACTTGCCTGGCATGCACGAGTACTCAAGTTCAAACCCCAGCATGACATACCCAAAGAAGCCTCGGAGAAACGAAAGCCACATGAAAAACTAAATAAAATTGAATCTCTCTCTCTCTCTCTCACTGTCCCTTTCTCTTAAAAAAAAAACAACTATGTATTATGTTTGCAACTGATATGAGAGTAGGTTTCCTAATTTAAAACATAATAATCCGATTTCCTAGGAATGATACTTTATACAGGTGGTAATCAAACAAAGCAAGATCTTGCCTACACACCATTTCCAAGCCAAGCTTCTGACTGTGTGAGCCAATCTAAGCATGCTTGGCTGTTTATTCAGTGTGAGAGTGCTGTTTATGCTTTACTCTTCTTGTTTTCTTTCTACAAACACAATTACGATCAAAATCAACAGAGGAGTTGATTTTAAAACTGTAGAGTGCTTATGGATATTTAGAGATAATGAATTCAATATATAAATCTGTCAACTAAAATGCCTTATAATGCTGTTACTATGTCATTTCTTAGGAACATTTCTACCAGGAGCAATAATAAAGTCACTAATTCAACTATATCTACTTTATACCAAAATATAACATATATGTACAATAGCTAGATAACAATTTTGGAACTCTTACTCTATTGGAAGCCTCTTTAGTTAAACTGTCTTTTTTCTATAAGCCAGATTTTCTTGGGGAGGGGATAACAAATGTTTATGAGGAAAGTTGTGTTTTACATGATATTGTTTTATACCCATGGCAGCACAGAACAATTCAAGAGGTGACTGACTGAATAAAAATGGCCATGATTATCTGCTTAGTCACAGGACAGAAACAGAATTAGACATTATAAAAAATGTGTTGGAAAAGATGAAGCACACTAAGAATGCTTAAATCATTAGTAATGCTATCAGGAGCTACTTTATTAAGTGTGTATCATGACACTGGTATTACTTACATTATTTCTTTAAGTACCATGAGATCTTCAACATCTGCCTAGAGAATAAACTATCATCAATTTACTGACATCTTTAAAGTCCAGTTCAAGAAAACAACGAAGAACTTTTTTCCTGTTCTCTTCTTCTGAAATCTCTAATAAATGTGAATTCATGACTTAATCTAAGCCCCAAACAAGAAAAATAAAACATTCTTTGTAGTTCGTAATTTGTTTTGTGTGTGTATGTGCGTCTGTGTATGTGTTTGGGCATAATATTAGCTGTCTTTCTGATTAGTGATTTTGAGAGGCAAGCTGTTACCCTAATAATTTTATGCTATTCGCCCAAAGGATGTTCAATAACCTTAATAATTTTAGTCTATGCATTAAAGATATGACATTGATTCATTAAATGATAATGTTTTATTTACTTTTTACCCCCAATAAATTCCTTTTACATATTTAAGAACATGAAGCCAGATTAAAATCAGTCATTGGGGGGCTGGAGCGGTGGCTCAGAGATTTCAGCACTTGCCTGGCAAGCACGAGGACCCGGGTTCAAACCCCAGCACCACGTACACAACCAAGTGTTGGAGCAACTAAAGCCATGTGAAAAACTAAATAAGGTTGTTTCTCTCTTTCTCTGTCTCTCTCACTGTCCCTCTCTCTAAAAAAAAAAAAAAATTAAGTCATTGGAGGAAATCTGAACACTTGACTTTCTGAGTATTTCAGTTTAGGCACAAATTCCACTGAATATTGTAAATTCACGATAAAAATTGTTAAAAGTAAACACATTCACCAAAGAGATATTTTCACTTGAAATTAGTTTATTTCTTGATTTTTATGCCTTGCCAACCAATAGCCTTCAACAATTACAGAAGAAAATTACTACAGACCTTTAAGGATAGAGTGAAGAGCTGTTAAACAGGACCAAGCACAGTGAGATATATTTTTAAGAGAGGAAAAAATTTGAGTTAGGTGAAGAAAAGTTAAGATGAGGCCATGACAAGTTATGATAATGGTGGTTTATGGATAGTGTTCCAATGAAATTCCAACAGCACACGCATTGTTGGCATGATAGAGACCCAGAAGTGCCAATGGTGTAGCTCCAGTTCAAAAGCAGGTGAGTCCAGTTTGAGGTTCAAGTTTTAGTTCTGGTCAAAAGTAGGAAATCACAACATAGATGGGACAGGTCAAGCATTCAGACAGGAGGAGTACCCTTACTTGAAGGAGAGTAACTTTTTTTTTTTTTCGATTCAGGCCTCCAATTGATTGAGTGAAGGCCATCCACAGGGAGAATAATCTGCTTTTACTAATTCTCTCTGATACAAATTTAAATGTTATTCACGTTCAAAGAAATCTTCATAGAGCCAGTCAGAAGTAATGTTAGAATTAATGTCAGAACAACCTCTGACAAAATCAAGTTGTTACATAAAGTTAGTCATCAAAGAGGAACATCCTAGTCAATGGTAAAACATGATCTTTTATGTAAATTTTGCATCTAATACAATGGTTTATCAGGCAAAACAGGAGTTTGGGGATCAGAATGGAAAAGGAAATATTTTTGAGTCAGGAAAACTGCTGAAGTACTATCAAGTAAGTTTTGTTTTGTTTGTTTTTTTTTTTTGAGGGCAAGTATTTGTATGAATCAAAATAGTTAGAAAATGAAGATACTCAACAACAGTCTCTGGATCAAAGGACTGCAAATGAAACTATTACATTAAAAATAATAAATAGATGCATTAACTTCATATTTAAGATCTCTCAAGCATTTGTCTTTGTATTTCTTTAACATTGCAGGGCATGGCTCTCATTTTATTTACTTAACTGAATTGTGCACCTGCACTACAAATTATTCCCACTTGCAGTTCAGTGATAATATCCTTTATATTGCTTATCCTTAAGCCATGATAAATTCCTAAATATGTAATTTTTCTATTTCTTATGTTCCATTTCCCAGATCCATGAATGGTATGCTTAAATAAGCACACATATAAGAAGTTTTTCTTGATTATAAAGACCATCATCTGTTTTTCTAAGAAGTACAGAAAAATAGCCCTGTAATAACTCCTGTTTTCAAATAAGTGAAGTTAATGTACCTTTGATTGGACATCCCACCATGTATTTTCCCAAATAGCTTTTCTCTTTTAGCTCTGAAATTCTTCCAATTCAATAACAAGAACTGGCTAAAATACTACTACTTGACTTTTGGTATATTATGGGAATCGAGGTACATTATGGAGCTATGAAGCCTACTTTCAAGAATATTGCAGTCTAGCTATAGAAAAAAAGAGCCTGTCTATGTAAAAACAGATTTCTCCGAGGCTTCTTTGCATATGGCCTCAATCTCTTCCGAGTTTCTTATTCCTCACTGCCAGAAATGATTTCTTGAAACAAAGCCCCAAGCACATCAACTCCCTGGTCAAATATTGCCAAGATTTGAATATAAATCTGATTAAGAATAACATCTTCATTGAGAGTTAAAACCTTCAATAATATGGACCAAACATCTTTTTGCATGTAATTCCTCTCATGTAAAGTACATAAAATAAACTAGAATTTGTTTTTCCCAAAAGTTTTATGAAATTTCCCTTCTTTGCTTAGTTTTTAAGTTTCTTTTTGTTTCTAATATCTTCCATCTCTACTATGATAAAAAGTTCCTGCGAATCTTTCGTGTCTCTTCAAATATCATGTCTTTCTAAAGTCTTTGCTTCTTCAAAATGAAAATACTTATTCTTTAATCTGACCTCCAATATCACTTTGCACTTTTCTTTCTTTTTTTTTTAAAGAGAGAATAAATTTTATTTTATTTTTTCAATCTGGTCTTCATTTCTCCAGCACTTTCTTGTGTGTGAGGTGCTGTGATTTGAACCTGGATCCTGTGCATACCAGGGAAGTGCTCGATCACTAAGCTACCATTCCAGCCCCAACTTTACACTTTTATTCTGACCATATTTTGTCTTGTGAAATTATTTACCACCTATGTTAGATTACATTCTCTTTTGTTTTCATGAAACATCAAAATAGTCATTTATATATTTGAACCGCACAATTAAGATGCGGTATCAAAAAAGTGTCCTCTGGGGGCTGGAGCAGTGGCTCAGGATTGCAGTGCTTGCCTGGCATACTCGAGGATCCAGGTTTGAATCCTAGCACCACTTACAAAAATGTCACAGAAACAAAGGTCAGGTGAAATAATAAATAAGATTAATTTTTTTTCTGTCTCTCAAAAAAAAAGTGTCCTCAGTAATGGGTATTACTGCTACCACAAAAAGTGAAAGTTTTGTTTGATACAAAATTGTCACATAAAAAAGAATCTTTTCACATGGTTTTTAAATAATTTGCAGAATTCTCGTTTTTGGAACATTTGAAATAATATAAATTTTAGTCAGCTAAAAAAACTACATGAATCTGGGAATGTTGCTCAGTGGTAGAGTGCTTATCTCTCATGTGTGAAATTCTGGGTTCAATTCCCAGTACCACACACACAAAAAAAACATAAATAGAATTATGAATGAAAGTGGAAGCCATATTTTAGAGAAGATGGCAACATTGATCTGATTTGAAAGAAGAAATGGGAAACTATCAAATATTTGTGTCAAATTTGTTATACTATTTTATTCAATTTAACTGCCTTTTTGAGAAAAAAAAGAAAAAAAAATCAGAGGAAAGAATTAATATTTGACAATGCCAGAATCAAAAGTTTGCTTCAGAGGCGGATCCCATAATGCCCCATAAGGTGGACAAATTTCAATCTCACACACATGAAATTAAAGAAAATACTTCTGGTGCAGGGTGGTTACCTGAAGTAGTAAAGGACAGTCACTGCTTCAGTTAGGTGGCTATACATTCTCTAACTCATGATCCTTCCAACTCATGATCCACTGTGGTGATAGAACTCCAATTATTATACGCACATCAAGGAGGCCAGTATTAAGCAGGCTATCATGTTTCCTTTGATGGAAATATCTTAGAAATATGTCAAGACGCTTCTGATTAAGACCTATTAGCCAGAATGAGTGCTTTGTCTATTTCTGAATGAAAGGAATTGGGGTGTGACTTTGCTTTAGATTGTCATGGAAATTGCTATGGAGGAAAGGAAGAGCATATAGTGAGGACTATCTTGCAGGTTTAGTCAGAAAAGGCCATTGGATTTTATAAGATATGTTTTGAGATAGTTAAAGTGTAATTTTAGAATATTGAAAATAAAAATTCCACAGTCATTAGAGAATAAATGACTGTGAAAATGATATATGATATTCTCAATCAAGGAATACATTTGCTTACGAAAGAAAAATATAGATCTCTAGAGAGGATCTCTGTGATAAGAGAAGGGGCGAGGCCTTTACATTTTTTGAGAAACAGTGGCTAGAGATATGAGATGTAGTTTGGACATTGGTATGGAAGAAAAGTTGAGAAAAACCTCCTGCAGGTAAGTTTGAAAGGACATATGTACAGACCAAAGCACATACAAAGAGGAGGATGATTGATTGGAAGATTCTACCAGGTAACCAGCACCTTCTCAGTTTGACAGCAAGACGAGTCATGCTCTATAACGGAAAGGAATGGAAAGTAAAATAGCCCAGGTGATAAATGGATGACATTTGAAATACAGCTATGAGAATTGGGGTAAGTACATCTATAAATAAAATGAAATGATGGGGCATGCTTCTGAATATTCCAGACTCTGTTGGGCATGAATTGCTTCATCCACTCTTTGAAGGGAACTCACAAATGCATTAGCAAAGTTTCTTATTGAAGATTTTACCTGACTTGGATTGCCCAGATATTACATAGCTATAAAGAAAAAACTCTCTTCGTAGTCAAATAAAAAAATGTTTATTTCACAAAAGTGCAATTGACTTCCTACCAGCTTGGTTATTGTTTAATTAAGGATTCCTCAAAAAGATTTCTCTCTCCTTTAAAATCTTGCTGTCAGAGACAAATTCTTAGCTGGTTTTGGAATACAATGTTGGCTTCCCAAGCAGAAAACTAGTTACGTGAAGTGCTGAAAATTCACCACTAGCTTTTTCAGTGAAACTATAAATAACAACTACATTGTGCCTTGGGAAAACAAGTACAGGCTCAAAACTTTATTAAAAGTTATTTTTTCCCTTGAACTGCTGTGTAAGTCACCTATAGGCTAAACCTCATAACTTATGTTTTATCCTTAGCAGACAGAGAAGGAAGGTAATGGGTTTGTCTGACTGTGTATCCATTCTAAAAATATCAACATATATCCTTGAAGGCAGGGAGAGAAAACTTCTAGTACAGAAAGAGGACAGGTAACAAAATGTCTATTGGATAAATTTTTAGAGGTGAGGTTAAAGATCCACTTCATAAATAACACCTTCTTGATTTATATGTTTTATGACTACTCCCTAATTATAAAGTGGGAAACTGATTTATTATAACATATACTATTCTTCTACAGGAATTAGTAGACGTATATTGTTTATGAAATCGCTTTCAAAAAGAATGAATATATTTTTTAAATGAAATGATATGTTCCATTTTATAATTAACTGGTCAAAAACTCTTGAGAAATAATTGTTTAGTTTTGAAAGGTACCTAAGTGAATAAATTGCCTGTTTCACTTAAAAATCAGCTTATCACCAGCAGGACTCATTCCTTTGATCCAAGATTTGTCATTAAATTTTTTAATCAACTCAGGATCAGAATATTTGTATGAAAGAGATGGAAGAGAATAACAAAGAGAATACAGTCACAAGAAACATGGCTTGTTTTTATGCATTATCTTTTCACTTACCCACTCCTACTTACATCCACTGAATCTTTTTTTAAGTCCCTTGATTCCCATAGTATGTTTTTCTTTTGAATTTAATGAAATTAAACTCACTCAGTATATTTCTTCCCCAAATCCCAGAAAATCTAATAAAAAAGAATTCATTCACTCAAAGGAATGAGAGCAAATATCTGACTTTCCTGGGGATCATATAAAAAAATCCGCAGAACAATACATCATATACCCACCAAAGGCCCATTTAGAGTGAATTCGGAGGAACTGACCTAGAGGAAAAAGGCAGCTATGTGCCAGGGACCGGAATCTTAGCTCTTTTGAAAGAGCAGGAGGAGGTGAAAGGAAATAACCCAGAGACTTTTGATTGGAGTGTCCTCTGTGGTCGTTGAAGTGCCATTACCTTGCTATAGAAGAAGCTATTCCGTTTCTAATTTCCTTCATTGCTGTAGAGATTTATGTTAGAAAGTGATAGAATTGTGTCCAGTTTTTAGATAGGCATGAAAGTTTTAGTGTGGCAAATATTAAGAAAGAAGAAGAAATTAAGAGAATGAGTTTATTATATTATTTTGGTACTCTTAAGGGAGGGAAGTGAGTTTGGATATGAATACTTAAAAATTATGTAACAATATCAGAAGACATTATTCTGTTTTAGAAAATTTACCAGGGATTCAAATATTTTGCATGTTTCTTTCTTATTTAAATACTAAATTGATGAGAACAATGTGTCTATTCATATTTTATATATTTTGAATTCCCAGCCTGATATAGAAAAGTTTAATAAAAATGTTTGTGTAATAAACTAACCTAACGATGTTTGTGATCTTGCCTTCCTTTTCTTTCTGTTTGGTTCTTTTTCCTAATATAATTCACTGTTTCCAATCAGATTTTTACTTTCAATGTCTTTAACTATATATAACACTTCTAAGGACATTTCACAAATACAAAAAAATGCATCATACAGATAATTGAATAAAGATGGATATAAACAGTGTGTCCTATAAGAAAGCAGTAAATAAATGAGTACAGGGCAATGCAGTGGCAAAACTTGAGAACGGTCTTCAACTTCTCAGCACTGCAGAGAAACTGAGGTCACATGAACAGACTGTAGCACAAGATCAGCACTTAGTTGTCCAAATATGGAACAATTTGCCTTTTAAGGTATGAGATTCCTGTTCCTGGAGGGGTAAAATGAACACAGGATGCTCCTCTTAAAGGTATTTTCCCAAAGCAGTCCTTCCTGTAATGAGAATCAGTTACTGATCGTCATTCCCATCCCTCTGAGGTACATACAAGAATTGCCTCACCCTTTGCCTAGCAGCTTTCTTAGAACACAACACCAGCATGGGCCATAACAAGCTCATACTCAGTATGTGTTTTTGAAGACTACTATTCTAAGTTCTGGAGAACGAAGATTAGTAAGGTATTTTCCGCTGTGGATATTCATGGTTTGCAGAATGAGCAAAGGAAAATGACATGCATTTATGATCCAATGAGCACAATATAGATCTAGTCTTCATTTTTGTCTTCCGCATATCATAGCTGACAAAAATGCTTTGTGAGTAAAAGGAAAAAAGGATGGAAAAATGTGGCTACCTATTATTTGCTGATCTCAGGTTTTTGTGTGTTTTATTTCCAGGAAAGAAAACATTCGCGAACACTATTGTAAAGAAAGACTGATTTATTAGACAATATGTGCATGTTTATTAGAGAAATAAGTGTCCACTTCACTAAGTCCACACTGGGGTGTCTAGAATCTGACCTTGACTTGTAGCAATAGAAGGTAACAAAACAAAATGGCAGGGGAGATGTGGTGAAATTAAGGTAAAGTCACAAATTGATTTGCTCAGTAGTACTTTGCTTATTTAGAAATGCTCTTTCCTGATAGTTGAACTGTTCTCGTTAGACAGTTCAATATTTCACACGGAGTATTTTCATAAATTCTTCAAGGTGCAAAGTTTCCTCACAACTTGCAGGTTTGCACTGGCAATTCTCTGTTTAGAAGCTTTCACCCTCTCCTGCCCCCATAAATGAAGTCAATCCCTACCAGTTATACCACCTCACAACAGAAGACATTCCTGTTATCATGGTTTAGGGATCTGTACATGTATTTGTATGTGGTTGCAACTTATTATAGTCATTTATTATTAAATTGTTAACTAATGTTTTTCTGTTCCATTTTATCAAAGACTATTTTATTTCAGAGTCACTATCTTTTGTGTACTTTTCTAGTGCGAGGGCTCAGGAGAAACTTGGCACATGGATTTTATGAAATTGAGAAGAAGTTCTTAAATGTACAAAGGATGGTCTTATTAACATGGAATAAAATTTACAAACTGACCTGCTCTTCACCCACCAGTAACTACAACTGTCATTTACTAATTGTTTCCTGAAAGTAGAGTCGTGTTATTTGTTTAGATGGACTGAATGTTTATATATTATATTGTTTTGGGGCAATTTAAACATTATAATTTGATTTAATTAACTATCAATATATACAATAAATGCAAGAAAAGGATTGTCTCACCAGACATAATGATTTCTACTTTGATGAAAATTATTAAATTTGCTGTTTAACTAATTAATAATATAATAGCAGGCAGAAAGATGTATTTTTAGGTTAATCTTAAAACTTCACTATATTAGCAAGTAATTTATATTCCACTCGATAGCTAAATAAAAACAAATTCATTACAGGTAAACCAATTTACTCTCATAAACACTGTTAGCATTATTCATTTCAGTTAGAGACTGTATTTCCTCATCTGTAAAAACAGTTGCTTCAACTAATGAGCTTGTTTCTTGCCTGTTTTACCTTTCCATGATACTGCAAATTTTAGTAAGCTAATTTTTGTTTCATCTACATGTAAAGAGGATTATTAAGAGATAACACCCTAGATCATAGTGGTTATTTAAGGTTCTCAAAGAAAAAAGATGAAGATAAATGATAAAGAAAGCAACTTGCATACATTCAATGTGTTACCAATTAGAAAAAGAAGTCCTAAATTCTTGATTAAATATTAAACATTCACATTGTACTAGAAACCTGACCCTTCTGCATGTGGGTTCTTTGTACATCTTTTGAACAGCTTTTTTTCTTCAATTTTTTTATTGAGAGATTTATTATAGAACAGCCATGCAAGTTTTTAACAAAATAATATAAAATATGTATAGATTCTGGATATTAGAATTACCCCCAGGAGTGCCCCCCCGCAATTACCCACCCTTGATCCTCCCTTCCCCTTCCCACAATATCTCTAAAAAAGTATTATGTTGTATAACATTACACCTTATCTGGATTTAACACATGATACTAGACCACCTCTCTCAATGGCCAAGGTCTAGTTCCAGCCTCCACAGAGAAGTGGAGACATTCGACCCTTGGTTTTCTGGGTTAAGCTGATTTCACTCAGCATAATTTCTTCCACAGCCATCCATTTACCTTCAAAGGCTGCAATATCATTGTTTACATTTGCAGGGTCCATTCACCCCTATTCACTGAGTATAATAACATCTTATCTCCCTTATCTGAGGATTACCTGAGGCTCCTATACCTTACTGACCACAAGAAAATTCTTGCAGAAGAACCTGAATTTTAACAAAATATGAAAAGCTAATGACGTTTTGTATTGAATATACAAATCATTGAGTTCACCCAGCATCCAGTTTGTGAGCACTTTTCCTTAAGCTACAGATGTTAATATACAAGCTTGCTTCTTGTCTGTTCTACCATTCTATGGTATTCCACAAATTTTAGTAAGCCAATTTTATTTCACCTACATGCAAAGAGAATTGTAACAGATAAACAAAGCCACAGATTATTGTATTTGACTATGTAGAGTGTTTTCAAAAATCTTGACCCCAGTCTTATTTGTTATTACATATCCTAATTGTCTTATATTTTTTCTTTAATTCATAAAAATAAATTGATTGGCTAGGTATTAAACTTAATGAAGTATTAATTAATTAATTAATAAACCATTTTAAAATATGGCCTTATTTCATAACTTCTTGCCTTACCCTCTGTGACATAGTAGAGTAATGGTAATTTTTCCTTATGTATGTTATAGAATTATGAGTAGTGAACAGTAATGACACTTCTTCAAAAATCTGGGCTAGTAAACTATCTTTATTTTTCAGGTCCCACTTAATATATTTTTCTCAACTAAACCAGTTTCTCTCAATGTATCCATTGATTTTGGGAAGATAATTTTAGTGCTTAGAAATGAAATAATTTTGATCACTTTGACATTTTAGTTGAAAAACATTGGAAAAAATATAAAATGCTGGAATATTCATAATCTTGAATAACTTTGAAAACCTACTAAAATATTCTAACAACATAGAATTGTTTTATTTTTAAAAATCTGTCTCATTTTGCATTTTTTCAAAAGATTTTTCTTTAGCAAAACTGCAAATAAATTCAAAGCATTTGTATTGCTAGTACTGTCTGAATTACTGAGCCAAGAAAAATTAACATCTGCCAATCAGATATGGATAATTTATACATAGTGATCACCCAGAAGTCATGCTTCTTCACTGAAAGGAGTTATTAATGGCAAGGGAAGATATTGAAAATCTTATTTAATTTGGCTCCATTTCACTGGCCCAACACACTCTGATCATATTTCTCTTAAATAATTTTTTCTTTTTGCCCCAAGGTTCCTTTTAGTCTATTACTCACTTATAGGTAACATTAAGATTATATTTTCATTATTTTATGGTATCATTAATGATGAGAGATATTTATATAGCAATAAAATATTCTCCAAAATTATAGCTTACATAAGTTTTAGACACATATTATAATATTTCATACAATAGCCAATAATCTATTTAAGAGTCAATTATAATACATAGCAATCTATTTAGAGAACATTTCAGTATACTTATTTGTTTGAGTTTATTCATAGCATGTTGAGGTCTGTAAAGGGTAAAGGATATTTGTTTGTAATTGTGCTATACTTTTAACCCACTTTATTGATTAAAGTGAAATCAAGAAATGACAGTAATCTGTTATATAATACACTTCCCAGAATAGGAAAACAGATGAGCAAATTAGTCTTCCTAACCCCCAGTAAAACTCAGACAAGATTGATCTCATCTAAAATTTTCAGAGGCAAGATTTTTCATAGAAGTTCAATTACAATATTGTCATTTTCTTGTACTGCATATTATATTTACAAAATGAATATTATGAATATTTCAAGTACAACATAAGCAGTAATATAATTTATATTCAACATTATATTTTACTTGCAAAACTGTCATATATTTTCAGTACGGCTATGAAATATATCTTATGAATATCCTTGTATTATTTAAAGTTTATGGTAAAAATGAATGATGTTTATTTGATTATATCTTCGTGCTAAGATGAATGAATATTAAACCGAAAATTTTATGCATAAGAGAATCAAATCTAGAAAAACTTTAGTGCATATACCAAACTGCCTGTAAAAGCAGAAAATGTTGAGTTCAGATAAAAATATGTGTTTTTAAGTACAACGTGTATTTTGCATCTTTTCATTTATTTTACCTTGAAAGTTCTAAAAGCTTCCAAAGTTCAAATGTAGCATACTTTCCTTAATCAAACTCTCCTTTTTTTACAGTGGGTATAGAGAGAATGAAAATGAAAACTGAGATGAAAAATAGTGACATTAATCTTACAAGTTTCATAAGGTCAAATGCAGAAGCACTTTTTTTTACATTGTGCTTTTGTTTGTTAAAGTAATTCATGCATATGGTAGGAAACTTGAAATTATGGAAGAAAAAAATAGAAGTAAATAAAACCACAAACATGACCTTTCTATTTCATGTAATAAATCTGAAATATGTACTTACTCTGGGGCACCAAAGAGTCATATAACTTTCTCAAAATTATGTTATTTTAGTGAGGTGAAACTTATATTCATGAATTTAATCAATTATATAATCCAATTAAGAATGTAATGTGAACAACTATCCATGCAAAAATAAGTCAATAAGAGCTAAGGAATCCAGATGACAGATGACAGAATTTGTACATGCCATGTTAGTATGCAAAAATGGATAGATGAAGACAGGTGGGATAATTTCATAATAATCAGGTAACCCTTCCCCAGGTCAAGGCAGTAAAGTTCAAAGAGACAGATGCTTGACATAGAAGGGAAATGAAGTGAAAATCTGATTTTTTTATGGATCCCAGAACCAGGCCTGCCCAAGTGAAGTCTTGTAACTGATGGTCTTTTTACCCACAGGCTACAGGCCAGGACTCATAGCCCTAGTCTTCCCCTGCCAACCCATGTTCTAGCACACCCAGGAGTTAGGCCTAGCCAGCAGCCTCTGGAGGTAGAATGTTCTCTGGGGAGCCACCATAATGCAAGGGCAAACCTCAGTTTTAGTCTGCCCTCCATAGACCCAGGCTCAAAGCCAGATTCCATGAATACAAGATCCAGACTCTCACAGGGCTTCACGGCTCTAAATTCCAGGCCAGCCACTTTTTAAACCACTTTTTCAAAAAGTAAATGAAATTGGTAAAACATTAGGCAGATTAAGGGAAAAAGATGAGATTAAAATAAATAAAATTATAAAAAAAGAAGACATTATAATGGACACAATAGAAATAAAAATATAATAAAACTATAAATGGATATACTAATAAGTCCTTAGAAACATACAATATAAAAATTATTTATGAAAAAATGGAAAATTTGAACAAACCAGAAGTAGTAGGAAAATTGAATCAGGAATAATAAACCTCCCAACAAAGATAAGAATCAAGTTGCTTCACCAACCAATTCCACCAAATATTTAAGAAATTAACCATAATTCTTAATTTCTTGTGAAAATTGGAAGAGCTATACTGCTTAACTAATTAAAGTTACAGGATATAAAATCAACACACAAATAATGAGTAGCATTTCTATAACACTGAACTATTCAACATATAAATCCAGAAAATCTCTTTTATAATATCATAAATGAATGAAATACTTAGAAATATATTTAATGAAGAGGTCAAAGATCCCCACATGGAAAAAACTAATAAACAGAAAATGAAGGATAGGAAAAGTAATAAAAAAGAAAACCATAAAACTTCATTTTAAAAAATCAAGAAATTGAGAAGTCATTAATAAATGGAAAGCTATTCTGGTTTCATGGATTGGAAGAATCAATACTATCAAAATGTCCATATAATCTACACAACCACAGATTCAATGAAATCACAATCATAATTCAAAAGGCATTTTTCACAGAAAGAGAAAACCATCCTAAAGTTCATATAGAACCACAGAAGATTCTGAATCAGACCAGGTGATTTCAAAACATCCTACAAAGCTCTAGGAATCAATAGAACAGAGGTATAAAATCAGAACCTTATCTCACACTATAGAAAATTAATTTATAATGAATTGAAGCCTGACTTGAAGCTGTAAAAGTATTAGAAGGAAAACACCTTAGGAAGGAGATTCATATGTGACAACTTGGATGAACGTTTTGGTAATTATACTAAACCAAAACAAATGCAGAAAGCCAAATGTGTGTGTATCATGGTTACATGTGGAATCTGAAAGAGTTGAACACAAAGAAACAAAGTGTAGAATAGGCTGGGAAGGAGGTGGGGATGGGGAATACTGTTCAAATGGTATAAAGCTTCAGCTAGAATGAATATGTTCTGGAGCTGTTTTGCACAGCATGGTGACTATAGCTAATGATTTCCTGTATACTTGAAGATTGCTACAAGATTAGTCTTAAATGTTCTTACCACAAAAATAAGTATCTGAGGTGATGAATATGATAATAACCTTTATTTGCTCATTTCAAAATGTTTACATGTTTGTACACACATCAAAACATCACATAGTACCCTGTAAGCATATACTATTTAATTTGTCTATTAAGCTCTAGTAAAGCTGGTAGGAAACAAAACTATGTTTAATCAAATGCAATAAAATCAGACCAGAGATTGAAAGTAAAATGTACCAATCAGAAAGTATTTATTGAGATGTTTTATTTTTTATTTTTTTTTAATTTTTTATTTTTGAGCAACCTTACAAGATTTTAACAAAACAATATAAAATGTGTATAAGATGTGTATATATTCTGGACATTGCAACTGTCCCCAGGAGTGCCCCCCCCAATTACCCTCCCTTATCCCTCCCTTCCCCTTCCCGTTATAACTCTAAAAATAGTATT
>PVKS010034171.1:0-21112 GCA_004027875.1 Aplodontia rufa | reverse complement strand
TTCTTGACTGGCCAACACCCATCTTAGTACACAGGGCAGAGATGGATGTGGGAAGAGGAGTGGGGACCAGGGCCAGGCTGGAGTTGGGGTCTAGTCCTCCTGTGTGACCACGCTGAAGCACAGAATCCTGAGGCACCTGAAAATTTAAAATTTGACCTTGGCCTTCTGGACTGTTAGGCAGATATACTTTTCAAGGTCTGTGGATAGAACATCTTTTATTTAACACTCTTTCATTTGATTTATAACTTTTAACATTTGGACTGATGATTTGTGGGTATCCAAACTCTCGCTCTGGGCAAATCAAGGTAATTAACCAGCCAGGCTTATAAGGGCCATGGTACAGGTAAACAGAGTCCACAGAGCCCAGAGGAGGGTCCCACCCTGCTTGCTGGTAATAGTGTGGCCTGTGAATAGTGATGGATCTAGAGGAGGGGCCATGGCTGAGGGACCACTGCTACAGTGGCAGAAGGGGCTTTCCTGACGTCTAGCTGCTGACCTGGGGCCCTGGTGACCAGCACAGGCAGCTTGCCCCACTCCTCCAGTCTTGTGCCAATTCTTCACACCTCTTCCTTAGTGGAAAGGGGAGATGGATGAAGGCTTGGAGCTGAGCTTTTGCCTACCCTGGTTTGCCTAAAACTTCTGTGAGGGCACCACTCAGGGTGGTATCAGCTGGTGGTGGAGCAGGGGACTCTGGCACAGGGTTGAGTTTGAATGCCAGGTCTCCCTTCTGGGTCTCAGTTTCCCCACCTGTAGAATGGTTCGATGATAGCAGTATCGTATGTGCATTCTCAGGAAGATGAGTCGCGAGGATATGTGTAGGAGACCCAGAGCAGCATGGTGCTTCCTGGCTTCATTTGCAGATAGGGTGCTGAGATCGAGAGGTGAGGTCATCTTGCTAAAGACCACATCTAGTTTCAGGACCCAGCGGGTTTTGGACCAGCTCTCCTTTATTCCAAAACCCACACTCCTTCCCACTGTCATGCTGCCTGAAGCTGTCTCCACCACAACGATAAATCTGTCACCTCTTTCACGCCACACGCTTTCAGGGAGCTGCAGAAAGAAAGCTAAAAATAAGGCCAGGTGTAAATTTGATTCTGCAAGAAGGGGTGCGCTTTGTGGGGGTGGGCGGGGAGACAAAGCCAGCTCGGGACTTCTTCCTTGATTTTGCAATCAGAGGCCTTTGGTGTGGAAACACACCTACAACTGTGATGAGCTTCTAGAACCAGAACTGTGACCACAGCGCAGACCCCTTGCTGCTCTGCCCAGCCCCTCTCCTGCCTACTCTTTCTGTGCACAGAGTTTTTCTGGTCCTTCTTCGCTGGGTATCATGCGCATGCCCAGAGGGTGGCTCTAACTTGCCAATCAGAGATCCTCTACTTCTGACCCCCTCCTCAAAGTGGCCTCTCTGCCTCTCAAGCACAGTGCCCCTTTTAGCCAGTGTAACACTTAGCACAATCTGAATTATCATCTATCTATTCAGGTGTCTTTGCACCCTGCCCCTGTAGAGGGTGAGACTCTGTATCCATCGCCTCGCTACTGTGTCTCTGGAGCCTCCACCACGCCTGAGTCCTCCGAACTAGCCGCTGAGAAATTAAATGTGCAAGTGCTGGAATGAATTAACAGCGAATGAGAGCTCAGTTCTGGGCCCTGCAGTGCTATTAGCTTGCTATTCCTCTGTGGCTCTCCTCAGGTTCAAAATGACGGGTACTACCAGCCTAGGGTGTGCTTTGTGGGTGACACCAAAGAATTTAAGGAGAATTATGTGCTCACATCTGCCTGAAAACAAAAAGAAAACCACCATGGGACCCAGTAGAAAGTGGACGGCAGGTGCCATCCTGGAGGCCAGGGCGTGGCTGGCTGTGACCACTGCAGGCCAGAGGGAATGAGTCACCCAGGCTTATCAGAAGACAGCAGAGAGTTCACAGACACTCACAAGTGACAAGCTGTTACTAGGAACTTGAGCAGACTAGAGCCCTGTATGCACTGGAAGGAGCTGATGGCTGTCTCTGTGGCTGTTTGTCTTTCTCACACGCACAGACCCTGGGCCTTCCCCCAACTTCATCATCACCTGGATCTTCCAGATTATGTGTTTATGACAGTTTTGAAAAATTGGTATTTTGATAAATCACCTTCCAATGACTGCATGATTAACTCCTTTCCACCCGCAGCTTACAATTATACCTATGCAATTACGTACATATGATAGTATAACACTGCAATATTGCAACGAACTGGAGAACTAAAACAGAACAACAGGGTTAGGGATATGTAGATTTGCTAGATCAGGATCCAGAAGGAAGCTAAAACATAAACAAGCAAATGATTCTAGGGTTTGACAAGGTGGAGCTTCCTAGTGGCTGGAACATGGTGAATCTCCAAACATGGAAAAAAAAACAAACCAAGAAAAAAAAGAACAAAAGATGCTACATTATTTAAATCATATAAGAAAAAAATATACCAGCATCTCATGGGAAAAACTCGGTTTTTAATTGAAAAGAAGGCCTTACCTTCAAAAAAGAAGAAAACAAACTTGGAATAACACTATTTATCTTCAAAAATATTCATAGATAACAATTTTGAAGAAATACAGCAGATCATTGATGATACTTCTCCAGGTAGTAGGATGCAAATGTTAGTGACTTTTTACTTCTTTAAAAAAAAAAAAACAACTTTATTTAGTTTTTCATGTGGCTTTTGTTGCTCCAATACTCAGTTGAGTATGTGGTGCTGGGGTTTGAACTCGGGTCCTCGTGCATGCCAGCCAAGCTCCACAACTGCTGAGCCACGGCTCCAGCCTGACTTTTTACTTATTTTCTAAATTTTCCAGAATGCATGGGCATTGACTTTATTATCAGAAAAATCCAATTAATTGTTTTTCAATGTTTCTGTCATGGTTAAATACACACAATATAAAATGTATCATCTTAATCATTTTATATATATATATATTCCATTGGTTTTAAATGCATTTATAATGTGAAAATATCACCTCCATCCATCTCCAAAGTATCACCTCCATCCATCTCCATAGCTGTTCATGTTATGAAATGGAAACTCTATACCCATTAAACAGCAGTGCCCAGTCCCTCTCCCGTGGCCCCGTAGAACCCCCCTTCTACCTTCTGTCTCCATGACTGTGGACACTCTCAGAACTTCAGCATGGGCTTTTACGCAGGGAGAACCAAGTGAAGCCATGAGAATTTCCCTACTAAAAGTAAATGGTTTATTGCTCGATTTAAAAAAGGAGACACAGGAGAAAGAAGGACTGGGGTGCATATTTTTGGATTTGGGAGTCGAAATTAGTTGATCCACCATTGATGGGTTTTAAAATCAACTCCTCCTCTTGGTAGGGAAAAAAAAAGGGAATTAAAAGAGCGGCCATGGATGGAGCCTTTGGTATGTGGCCGCACAGTGCTAAGCCTGTGACTTCAGTGAGCTTCAGCCTGTGCCAGACCTGAGACCTAGGTTGGCTCTCACCATAGCCTTAGGGGAGGAGGCCAGCAGTCCTTGCCCTCCCATCATAACGTGTCCCCGCCAATCCCCCATATCTAGAGAGCTCAGCATGTTTATTTAATTCAAGTTTTACCCACACAGGAGCCTCTTTCAGGCTTAGGTTCCATGGAGCACGGACGACGTGTGGAAATAGCTTTGGACAACTGGGTCAGAGCTGATGCTAATGGCCAGAGCATGGAAACCCAGCCAGAATCTTCTCATTTCCTCATCTGTAGCATTGCTTTCCTGTCTGGTATGGGGCAGAACCCCCTAGCCCCACCCAGAATGAGGGTCTTAATTTTTTTTAATGGCCAGTTGTTAACAGGAAGGCAGGGAAAGTTAGAGTTTTTGGGTTTTCTGGCTGGCTTTGAGAAAAGGAGTTTCTGAATTCTGTGACCCGCCATGGGGAAGAATTCCGGTTTCTGTGGCTTCCCTCAGGAGAGACTTGGGGTGGGGGGAGACAGAGATGGTCAGAGCAAGCTTGCTTCTCAGGCGCTCATTTTGGGGCCTGGTTTCCTGAGCTCCAGCAGACCCCCAGCTGAGGGGTCTGCCAGTTCTTGCACCTGTCCGAGATCATGTGGCTCTAGACACTGGATCCTTCTGACCCAGGTCCCAGGACACAGCGTGACTTTCGCTTTCTTGGTTAGCCTGTTAAACTGTATCAAGGAGATGGGTCCTTGTCACAAAGTCCATGTTACTTCATACTCCACCAAAAAGGAAGCACTGGCAGATTTCATTCTGGGACGAATGTACACAATGTCCCCAAACTGATCCCTCCACCAGGACACAGCAGATTACTATAACATGGTGGCATTTTATCCAGGAAAAATAAAGAAGAATGAGCTAGCATTGAAAGCCCCGAGCGACGCTGGCCCTGCGCACTGGCAGGAGAGGGTAATCGCACTGGTCTGCAGGCCGCTGGGCTGCTGGGCAGGTCCTACTTCCCTGGCTTGTCTATTTGCACCAATGCTTAAAGTTAAAAACTTGGTAGTTGGGAGAAAACACAGAGTGCTTCTGCCACACTCACATTTAATTGTAAGCTGTGGGTTCCAGTCCTGTGACTTCATTTGGTTCTTCTAGCAAGTTATTCACCCTCTCTGATAATGAGTGCTGACCCCACGGGACTGTTGGGAAGGTGACTATTCTGCCCCATGTCTGGCACATAGTCAATGTTTAGTGGATGCGATTTATAATTATTCCCCGGCTCAGATCACAGCCTGTCCTGGAACCGGTCGCACTGGCCAGGGGTGTCATTCTCCGACTGGCCAGGCCTGTAATTCATGCACTTACATTCTGAGAGCATGACTCCAGGTGTGACTAGGGGTTGCAGGGAGACCTAGGTATAAGGGAGGGAGCAGTGGTCAGGGACAATTGCAGTTATTCAGGCACTTATCTGTAAAGGTGTCCACGAAACTACCATGGCTTGCGATCATAGTGGGAGCAACCTGGAGTGGAGGGGCAGATGGAAGTGAGAGACCATGGTCAATGGCTTTACCCGAAGCAGGTCACCATTTTATAAAACATTAAAATAAAGCCATAGGTCAGGGTCAGTTCCCGGTTCATCCTGAGTAGAACTCCAAACAGGGATTCCTTGTTTCCTCTCTTTTCCATCATGTGATCGCAACTACGGCACAGTGATTAACCCCAAAGAACTCTCGCTGCATTTGCTGGATGCTGGGGAATTCTCCAGGGATCCTGCTTTTGTTTTGAGTTAGCCATTTGGGAGCTGGGTGCCAGCCCTTGTGTGACCATTCAAACTGAGTGAACCAGAAAAATGTCAGGAACTACACAAGGACATATAGTACAGTCTAATTAGTTTAGAGAGAGGGCGGGTCCCCCCTTCTCCCTAAACATCACTCAAGCAAATTATTTTTTTTATGGTCTTGTTAAAATAATTTCACGGTTCCAGTTTTGTTCTTATGCTAGCTGAGCAGGACCGCGTGGGTTATTAAAAAGGGTGCTGAGCCTGGCCAAGGTGGATGCATTCTCCCTGCCTTCAAAAAACACAGGGGTTTAATCACCTGCTTGTGCAGTGACATATTAAAGAACCCAATCTTGGATGTCAGTGCAAGGCTGAGCCTCCTATTAATAATAGTTGCTAGCTAGGAAATTCTTCTGCTGACTTTAATCAGGAATTTTCCATAGTAACCAAGGCTGCCCACGGGTAGTCAGGCAGCAGGGATTTTCATTCCATCACGCACATTTTTCTGTTCATCTTGGTATGGGGAGCATTACTTACTGGAACATGCAAGCCAAGCTGTGCTCTCTGCAAGTAGAAATCTTGTTGCTCCTTCTCTTTGGGACTAATTTCTCAAAAAGAGAGAATGGTCCTCTTTCGAGGAAGACTGGTCGCCAGCTTCAAAATATGGGTCCGCTGCATTTAATTCCAGGCCCCCAAGTCTTCCTGGCGTCTCGCTGTCTTGCGATATAAATCTTGTGGTCTTGACAAAGAGGGGCAATCAGGGAAACCCACCTCCGGCTTGTGGGCACAGGGTTCTGATGGCAGAGAGTGCTCCCCTGCTGGGGGATGTCCAGGCCTCCCCAGGAAAAACTGGCGCCTTCTAGTTTGATTCTCGAGACTGCTCATTATCTGGCCACAAATTGTGTCTGGCTTCATTTCCCTCTGCTGTGCCTCCCCAGGCAGACCCCAGCCATCCAAGCGGCCTTCTGCGGCTGAGCAAGTCCTTCTCTTTGCCCTACCACATCATTCTCTTGAGACTTCTGGATGACACCTTTTTGATCTTTCGAAGCAGAACTCAAATGGCGTCACCTGCAGGGAGTCTGCCTGGATGGCTGCAGTGGGGACACGGAGGCTGCTTCAGCAGCGTTCTGCTTAGCTGCCCAGGGTAAGGCGTTTATGGCATGTGTAGGTGACATCCCAGAGCTTCGCTCCTCCAAGTGAGGTTTGCCACACCAGGCTCACGTATTCACGGGTTCCAGCTGCACACCAGAACAACCGAGTCTGCACGGGACGAGTTGTACATGTGGCACCTATCCGCAGGACATTCCCGTCTCACTGGGCATCTTGTCATCCAGTGATGATCTGAAGTGTAAAGGAGGATGCACAAGGCCATATGCACTTTCCCCATCATTTGATATCAGGGACTGGAACTCGGCAGATGCTGGTGTCCATGGAGGGTTCTGGAGCCAAACCCCTTTGGGGGCTGAGAGAGGACTACAGTAGGAATGTTTAATGCCAGGCTCATCCAAGATCCACTGAATCAGAGTCAGCATCTCACCCACATCCCCAGGTGAATCCTTTGTGCCTCAGAGTTTGAGAAGCACTGGCCAAGGAGCTCCAAATATCACGAGGACCACTCCATGCTACACGGCTGCACAGCAAGATCAGCATGGAGTGCTTTCAATGCCACGCGCCTAGGCCTTACCGGGATTAGTGAGTCCAAAGTGAGTGTGCATTTTTAAAGACCACAGCTGGTTAACATTTTAACATGCACAGCTAGGAGAGAGAACCACAGGCTGAGCCCAGCTGTCTTTAAGCTTGAGTTCTTTTTGAGACTCACTTGGGTTTGTTGATGGACCCTCCTGTAGGTCTGTGGTGGGGCTTAGCATTTGGTACCCATGCTCCTGTGAGGACCATGCTGTGAGCCATTGGCTGAGACAGAGGCAACTTTTGTTGGATGTAGAAATGGAAGGGGAGGTAAGAAAAATCTTAGGTTCAAGAAACGTCTGCTGGTTTTCCCATCAGCTGCTATAGAAACACAGGGGCTTAAACAGCAATGTGACATTTGCACAGTCCTATGGGTTGACTGGGCTCCTCTGGGGGGGTTCTCTCACTCCACATGTGGAGCTGAGTGTGCTCCTGAGACTGTGTTCCTCCGGAAGCTTGTCTGGAGCCACAGCCCCCAAGGTGGTCTCCCATCCTCAAGGTCCCCATCCAAGAATGGCTTCTTTCCCCACAGCAGCCTGTGCGAAGCTTCTGCAGAGCGCACAGCTGGTTTCCAAGTGGGAGCCTGGCAGCCAGCAGAGGCTGTCAGTCTTTTCAAGACCGGGTCTGGGAGCACCAGTGTCCCATCGGCCACATTTTATTGCTATAAACCACATCTCAAAACCAGCTTAGAATCAAGGGAGAAAGATAGGCTTCCCTGCTTCAGGGTAGAGCAATAATGTAGAGCCCACTGAAATGTGTGTGTCACAGAAGGAAGGCCAAGGAGCTGATGGGAAATGCCTAACCCACCAGCCCACCATGCAGTCAGATTAGCAATACCGATGGCAGCCATCTGTGGGGCCGGCGCTGGACCCGTGCGACGAGAACACAGGTGGGCCTCAGCTTTGCTCTACTTTCTTGCCTTCCATGTGATCCCTCTCTCTCTTGGATTCAGGCTTTCCTCCTGTTTTGTCTATATTGCCAAAGATGGAAGGCGCTTGGGAGAATCACTGAATCTCCGTGTGATATCTGGATAAAGCAGATATTGAGAGAGCTCCGTAGGGCTGAGAGCTGAGCCGGCAGAGGCCTCTAATTGGTGCACTAAAACACTGTCATGAGTCTTATCACCCTTGATTGTTAGACAGATGGCTAAAAAATAAAAACAAAAGGCTGGGGGAACGAATGAAAAATGAAATAAATGCAGCCCAGCTCC
Source organism: Aplodontia rufa (assembly GCA_004027875.1). NCBI lineage: Eukaryota > Metazoa > Chordata > Mammalia > Rodentia > Aplodontiidae > Aplodontia > Aplodontia rufa. The sequence continues at coordinate 13,022 of PVKS010034171.1, read as the reverse complement.
ACCACGGTCCACTCCACTGGAAGGTGTTAGTTCTCATGAGAATATTCTAGGTTTCATTATTTTAAAAGCAAGTCACTTTAATAGCTTTTGCTGCAGTCTACAGCACCCATATCCAGGGGCATTCTCACCTCCAGTCCTCTGCTGTCCTCCACCACATGGTATTGTTATTCTCATCGTATGGATGGGGACGCTGAGGTTCTGAGCATGGAAGTCGTTCAAGGTCATGGTCATGAAATAACTGCTAGAATTCGAACTCGGGGCCACAAATCTCTCCCATCATTCCATTTTGGGAAACTCTTGTAGGAAAGTACCTTATTGAATATCCTGCAATCACCCCAGCAGGTCGGGAGGCACTAGAGTGTGATTTACATCAGCCTGACTTAAAACACGTGCTCAGAACAGCAGCACCAACAGCATTAGAATCTCCAAATCTTAGGCCCCAACCCAAACCAACCAAATCCGCATGTGCATTTAACAAGGTGTCGAGGTGATGTGGGTTTGAGAAGCACTGGTAGAGGGCAGGGTTTGGGGGTCAGATAGGCAGGGGTCGAAGCCTGCCCTTGGCATTTATGTTGCGTGCTACAGACAAGTGTTCTTCGAGCTGCAGTCTCTTCATCTGTAAAATGGTGTTTAAAAAGCATCTGCTCCCCAACGTTGTCATGAACACTCTACAAGTTAATTCACATAAAGTGCTTACCAGGCTGCCTGGCTTAGAGTAAGCGCTCAGGGAATGTGAGCTGCTAGTATTTTGTTAAAAATAATAACCGTCCTGATCAGCCAGCCAGATGGTCTACGATTTGTCCCCCGATGACAAGCAAAATTGTACACGTGTGCACACGCACACACACGCACTGCAATGGGAAGAGGCCGTGCCTCTGCTTCTCCCACTGCGGAGCCGGAATCTCCCCCGCTACATGGGCTGCTGATGAGGTGTCGCCGGGAAGAGGAGCTGTCCTGGAGCTTACTACCTAACCGAGGAGGCAGGGGACAGCAAGTGAAGCATGAAAGTGGACGGCAGCAGGCGAGTCTCGGGGGCCATGCCTGCCAGGGTGCACCACTCCCTGCAGGAGGCGGGGGTTGGCCCTGGGATGACACCACAGAGGGGACCAGGGTGGGGCGTACCTGGGCACTGGGGCCAGGATATGTAAGGCTCCACATTCCTGGGAGCAAGCCAATGGCTTCCTGATCGGGCCTGGGCAACAGCAGGGCAGATGGTAGCAGTCAGGGGTAGGCTGGTGAGCACCCTCTGGCGAGCTCATGCTAGCATGGCCAGGTCCCCAGTCACTGCAGCAGTGCCGGCATTCATCAAGTGCTTCATGTATGTCTTAGTCCATTTTCATTGTTGTAATGAAACAGCTGAGGCTGGGCACACTGTTTTAAAAAGGGATATATTTAGCTTACAGTTCTGTAGCTGGAAGTCCAATATCCCTTTGGTTGGCCTCTGGTCGGGTTCCCCTAGCTACATCACATCATGGAGCATGGCATTACAGTGGCCCACAAGCCACGAACCTGACCAGGGCCCCGGGAAAACTGCATCCATTCCTTTCAAGCAGCAGCCCCAATGACCTGATCAATTCCACTAGGCTCCACCTCTGAAAGGTTCTCCTTCTCCCAGCATCTGCCCACTGAGGCCACACTTTCAACACCCATGGGAACACCCAAAGCACACCCAATCCATAGCAGCACCTTTCTAGGTGCCAGCCCACTGCATCTGAGAAGGACCTGACATCTGTGCTGTCCCGCAGATGAGGAAACAGAGCTACAGGGCATTAAGATATTTCCCAAGGTTACGCAGGGAGTGGCAGAGCCGGGCAATTTCGTTCTTACCCCCAGTGCTCTGAACCAGTCGATTCCGTTGAGCAACTGGTCCAAGCGGTGGCGCTGCCCTCTGGTGAGGTGCCCTCCATAGAGATGCCCTCACTCTGCTTCAGTTCACCTCATGTTTCAGGCTGCACGGGACAGATGGTGACAAGGAGCCCGTTCTTTGTCATGCGGTGAGCGGCCATTCTGAGAGCCAAGGCATCGTCGTGGCCTTGCAGAGCTCAAGGCCTCTCGGTTGCCTGTGGCAGCAGCGTAGGTCAGAGGGTGCAAACCACAGAGAGGCAGGAGAGGACCCTGTGGTTACCACTTTCGTGGCTGGCAAAGGCAAGAGGGCAAAGGGCCGATGCCATCCTTCTCCATGCCCTGTGCCTCTGTGGCTTTTTCCCATGTTCAGTTGGGCCCTGAGATGCCTGACCTTCTCACCTGCTCCCCTCGGCCCACACATCTCCTCAGGAGTACTAGTTTATGAAAATCACAGATCTGGTCCCCAATGAGGACTAAGCGTTGATCAAATCTCAGTTCTCTAGCAGGGGGTTATAAACGCCCCGTGTCAGTCTGCTTTTTCATTGATATTAAAAAACAAAACAATCAAAAAAACACCTGGAGAATCAACTTATAAATAGAAGGTTTATTTTGGATCCCAGTTTTAGAGGTTTCAGACCATGGTCAGTTGGCCCAATTGCTTTGAGCCTACGGAGAGGCAGGACACCCTGGTGGGAACACATGGCAGAGCAAAGCTGGCATCTCATGGCTGGGAAGAGGAAAAGAGAGGAAGAGACTAGGGTCCAACAGTCCCCTTTGAGAGCACACCTCCAATGCCCTGAAGGCTTCCCACTGGGCCCCACCTCTTACAGCTTTCACCATCTCCTAACAGTGCCAGGTTGGGACCCAAGTCTTCAACACATGGGCCTTTGGGGACATTCCAGAGCCATGGCTCATGGCCTGTGGTATGGGTCAACATGGAAGAGGAAAGCAGAGAGCATGGAGAACACTCCCCTGCTGTTGGAAAGCAACACATCTTGTGACTCCAGGAAAGTCACATGCCATGCCCACCCAGGGTCAAGGGGGCGCCATGACTGAGGAAGTCGGTGAGCTCAGGAACACCGCCCCCACAGGTGCCTGCCCTGGCTGTGATGGACAGGTGAAGGAAGTGAATCAAACACTGGGGTCACATCATGTGCCCAAGGTCACGGAGCTGGTACTTAGGTTGATGCAGAGTTCAAGTGTGGCCTTCATAAGCAAGGGCAGAGGCAGATCTGTGCAGCATCAGAGTGAATGTTTAAGTTTCTGCAGGCTGCATGGCCCCTGCTGAAGCTATCTAGCTACTGTCGTGCGGCAAAAGCAGTACAAAGTGTGAACAGAGGGGCCCACCTGTGCCCCAGCAGAACTTCATTTGCAGAAATATGTGGTGGGCTAAGTCTGGCCAGCAAGCCTAACTGAGAGCCGTTGCTCATGGCCTCAAGGTCACCCTGGGCTCTGGAAAGTGTGAAGTAATAAACAGATGTGAAGTATAACCCTTTCCACCAGGCATCGGCTACATCACTCCCGTAGCCGGTCACAGGTAAATTATTTCTCAGCCTTCAATGGGTCACTGAGCTTCCATCCAGCCAAGGTCAAGGGTAACCAGCTCCTCGTTGGGCCTGGCTAATTATTACTGCTCGAGTTTAAAGGGAATGACAGGCGGGTAATTTTCTTACTAAAAATGACAACAGGAGCCCTACCAAAGACTAAGCAAGCTGCTATTAAACCCCCATTAGCTGTGTGGGGTCACTTCCAATGGCACATTCGTGGATGGGACAATGGTTCTGCTGGCCTATGCTAACCAGCAATTGGAGTCGATGGGAGACTCTGGGCACCAGAGCAGGCTTTTCTGGGCCACCTAATCCAGACCTTGTTTCTGCAGCTGACACTCTGCCTGTGTCACCTCACTCCTGCTTTGGAAAATGCATTCCAGGCCCAATAAAGACTTGAAAGCCACACTATTTCTCAGCACGTTATTAAAACTCAAATGGCTTTGTACATGCCTAACTCCACCAGGAGAATCCCCGAGCTTGGAAACCGCTCGAATGTCACAGAACCTGGATGTCCCGCTGGGAAGGCAGGGCCTGGCATTGATTTGTGGCCTCATTGTTTCTGAAGGACTCAAGTTCTGCGAGGCAGGGCGGTGAGTTCCTGTGCTTAAAGGGGAAGATGGAGGCCACCGTCTTGCTGGCTCGGGGGCATCTGACATCCTGAGGGGCAGATTGGTCCCCACCAAGAACTTCCCAGCTGCGACACTCGCCCAGCCTCACTGGGCCTCAGTGGAACTCTGATGTCATGGTACTGGGGGAGGTGGCACCACAGAAGCGCCCCAAAGGCCCTCCCTGAGTGGCAGCCAGGATGAAGCCGGAAGGCCCTAGCTTGAACCAAGCCGGAAAGAGCTGGGAACTGGCTCCAGAAAACTGGCAGATTCAGATCCAAGCTGGACTCCCAGTGCTAACTGGGAATTAAACAGGGAAACAGTGACCCTCCAGAACAATTAGGGAAATGAGCACAGGGCACCTGCCCCCGCCCGCCACGGGCCTTGTTCAGCCGTGCCCCAGGCCACCACCTTGCTGCAGTGGCCTGTGTCTCCCTGTCACTGCCCAGACGCTGCTCTGAGGCTCTAGAGGGGCCTCTGGAAACCTGTGGATGTGGCCAGTGGGGCAGGGCACCGAGGTGCAGGGTTGGGGCACACATTGCCCTCAGATCCTCAGTGGCAGAGCCACAAGCAGGATCCTTACTGACATCTTCTAGAAGCTTTAGAAGCACAGATGGGAAAGCCAGCTCGTTAAGACTTATGTCCCTTCTCCAGATGAAAAAACTGAGGGCCAGCAGCAGATGGTTAGTGATTTGCCTGCGGTCATTGAGACAACAGGATGGTGGGGGGCTAGGAATTGAACTCAGCTCTCTTCCTATCAACCCGTCCACTCTGACAGCCCTTTAAAAACAGGCAGGCGCGGAGGGACCACTCTGCAGGACTCCACTTCTAAGAGGCGGCTGTGATGGTGAAGCCGCAGAGGCTGAGGGAGGCTATAGTGGAGATAGCTGCTGGATGGGTATGGAGTTTCAATCGTGCCAGATGGAAAGTTCTAGACACCCCACTGTACAGCAATGTACAGCTAACAGTCCTGCACTGTGCACTTGAAAATCTGTTCAAAGAGTAGACCTGGTGTGCTTCATTACCCTGGTTAAAAAAAGTGGGGCAAGCTGGGGGTGAATCTCAACAGTAGTGTACGTGTATGCATGTGTGTGTGCGTGTGTGCATGTGCATGTGTGTGCGTATGCTGTGTGCATGTGTGAGCGTATGTGCATTGCATGTTGCATATATATGTGTGCATGCATGTGCGTGTGCATGAGTGTGCGTGTGCATGTGTGCGTATGTGTGTGTGCATGTATGTGTGAGTGTGTGTGTGCGTGTGTGTGCATATACGTGCGTGTGTGCAGGTGCATGTGTGTGCGTATGTGGTAGGTACTGCAGCTGGAGACACTGGGGCTATGTCTGAATTGGGACAGAAGGCAGTGAGGTCAAGGAAGCAAAATTTCTAGAACTGTGAGCTACTTCCAAGGAGACACCTTTCCCTGTCATCACAACACCTGCATTAGAACAAGGACTCTGTTCTTCCTTCCAGCCCTGGAAGCCCAGCATCCCCACCAGAGGGAAGGGCTAGCTCCTCATTGAGCACAGACACTATGTTTGCCGGATTTGCTTTGTAGAAAAGTTTCAACCCCTGGTCCCGCCATTTCCTAACTGTGTGTCCTTGAGCAAATCACCTGCCCTTTCCGAGCACCAATCTCCCACCCTACTGTGAAAAGAAAGCCGTGGTAGAATTGGGAAGATTTTTTATTTGATTTATGTATTTATTTATTTTAGAGAGAAAGAGAGAGTCAATCATATTTATTTTTTCTCTGGTTTTTGTTTTTCCGACTCTTAGCTGTGTGTGTGGTGCTGGGATTGAACCCGGGTCCTCGCACGTGCCAGGAAAGTGCTGCAACCGCTGAGCTGCAGCTCCACACAGAATTGGAAATCTTCTGTGAACTGTAAAATAATGTATGAATGTAAGGCTTGGACCAGAGAGTTATTTGTTTGTAAAGCAGATTGAGGCAGACAATTCCCAGTGGATAGCAGGTGTGTCTCCATTCCTTAAAAAAAAAAAGTCAGAATCAGACAGCCCTTCTGCAGAGCCTGGGACCTCCTTCCTGCTTACCAGGCTCCCCGCACACAGTCCGGGGGTGAAGAGGTCTCCTGGGCTGAAGGTGCAGTCACATTCCATTGCATTCCAGCCCTCACCAACTACCAGCAAGGCAGCTTTGTTTATCCGCCCAAGCCTGGAATTTGGCCTGTTTCAAAATCCCAGCTGCAAGAGAACAGGTTGGACCAAAGCTGCGGGCTGGAGAAGGAAGCCTCCCGGAAGATGGCAGGGGTGTTTATTAAACAGGTTCCAGGCCAGGCCTGCCCACCAGGCCCCAGCCCAAGGAAAGACCCAGCCACCTTCCTGTTGATGCTGATTTGAGTCTGAGGTGTGATTCCGCCCCAGGAGGACAGCTCCACCCAAATTGGGGTGATTACCTAGCTCCAGCTAGGTATAGGAAAGCCAGCTTCCCAGCAACCTGCCTTCACTTGCTTGCCCTTGGAGCTGTGGGCATTGGTCCACCCCTGCTGTTGTGGAATGCTCCTGGGTTCTGGGGCCCTCTTGACAGGAGCAGGCTTCCAGCTTCTGACCCATTGGGCCACTGCCCTAAGTCACTGAGTAGACGCGCAGCGGCTCTTGGTGTCCTCTAGCGCGCTCCCCTCCCTTGGCCACCTGTGCTGCTGGCCACAAGCGCCGGGGATCCAATCGCAGGAGGTCACCCTTCTGGGAATATCAGAGAGGAGCAAGCCACCGTGGGGCCAGCCCAGCACGCTCTGAAGGTCCAACATCTATGAACAAACGCACTGATGCCTCAAGCAGCAGGCTAAATGTTTGTGTCCCCCCAAATTCGTATGTTGAAATCCTAACCTACAATTTGTTAGGAGCTGGGGCTTTAGGAAGCAGCTAGGTTGTGAGGGATGGCCCTCAGGGTGGGATTAGTGCCCTTATAAAAGAGACACCAGAGAGCTCTCCCACCCTCTTTCCCTTCTGCAGGGACATTATCAGCAGTCTGTACCCTGGAAGAAGACCCTTGCTAGGGCCAGGCTGGCACCTGATCTCAGGCTTCCAGCTCTGCAAGAAGTAAACTTCTGTTGTTTATAAGCCACCCGACCTAAGGCTGCCTGTTACCACAGCCCAAACTGACTCAGATACCTCATAGCCACCGAATGATAAGATAGATCCACACAACAGGAGAGCAAGCGAAGACAGAGCCAAGGTAAGCAACTTGCTTGAGGGCACACAGCCAGTTAGTAGAAGTGCTAGAATTCCAGCCAACTAGCCTGGCTCCAAAGCCCACACTGTGACCACTAGGCTGGCCTCAGGCTGGCCATTGTCCTCTGCTTCCACTTTCCTGCTTCTCTGGGCCTTGGGGTTTTCTGAGCCCCTCCAGTCCCAGCTCCACTCTGCTCCCTGTGCCTTTGAACAATGTCATCTGTTCAGGATCCTCTGAGCCCCTGAATCACGTCAGTATCCACTGGATCAAGCTCAGGGATTTGGCAGCCACAGGATTCATTCTGCCATCAACAGCTTGCCCGTCCACACACACACACACACACACACACACTCCTGTAGAAAGACCACTGTGGTTTCCAAAAAACTCAGCCTTCTAGGGCGGTACTACCCATACATAGCGCAGGACACTCAGAATTTTCTAGTAGCCACGTCAAGTAAAGTAACTTTAGTAGCATACAAAATGTATTTACAATGTTAACATTTCAACAATCAATACAAAATATTATGGACATGTTTTTTGTTTTGTTTTTTAAAGAAAGGGGACAGAGACAGAGAGAAAGAGAGAAACAATCTTTATTTAGTTTTCCATGTGATTTTCATTGCTCAGACACTTCATCGTGTACGTGGTGCTGGGGTTTGAACTCGCGTCCTCGTGCTTGCCATGCAAGCGCCGTAACTGCTGAACCACCGCTGCAGCCCCTATGGACATGGTTTTAACTTTTGTTTGCAGTTTTGGTGAACTGGTTTGTGCTTTACCTTACACACCTCAATTTGTAATAGCTACCTTCCTATTGGGTGGCACAATTTTAGAATAAGGTTTTCCCCAAATACTTCAGGTCCGAAAGGTATAGGAAATTATATTTTGCATGGAATCTTGAGGCAGACAGTAACTCAGGGTCAGAGGCCACAGGACAGTTACCTCAGGTTCTCTCTATCCTCCCAATAACACTATGGGGTGGACGCTTCGTGTGCATCGGGGAAAGGAAGCCTGGTTGAGGATTTCAGCCCCATTTCCCCCTGAAGCTGAAGCTAGATACCCTTGTCCAGTGCACAGGCTTCCCAACCATCTTCAGAGGCCTGCCGAGGGACAGGGGAATCATTCTGCTTCTCTGTCTTCTGCCAAGCACAGACTCCTGGGCGATCAGTTAAGTCCGGGGGTTCTCTGCATAGCAGAAACGCCTGCTAGCTAAGCCCATTCCCATGCCCCACCTGCCACCCACTGCAGCAGACTCTGTGAGGGCGAAGGGAGTTTAACGGACAGCTGATCCTGCGGGGGTGCTGCACCTAGCCCACACTACAGAAGGGGAAGCTGGGTGTGAGCTGAGTCACGTGGCTGGCCCACACAGCCAGTGGATGGCAAGGCAGAACCAGCTGGAACCCAGATCTCTTGACTCTGGAGCCACAACTGCCTGGCCACACAGCTCTCTCATGACCTTGGAGCTCCTGAAGGATCCAGGACCTTGGCTTTGAATCCGGGGCCCTGATTGCTCACATTCACTCATTCATTCGCTCTGGATCAGCTGCTGATCCGTGCCAGGCCCCCGGCAGGGCCCGGGGGCTGCAAAGACAGCTGAGATTAAATTCCTGCTCTCACAGAGCTCACGGAAAAGGGCCTTGGGGAGGTGCGGAAAATCAGGGCAGCCTGGATGAAGTAAACTGAGGCTAACAGGATGACTGGGAGCTAGGGAAGGGGGGCTTCCAGGTGGGAGCTAGGGAAGGCGGGGCTTCCAGGTGGGAGCTGGGGAAGGCGGGGCTTCCAGGTGGGAGCTGGGGAAGGCGGGGCTTCCAGGTGGGAGCTGGGGAAGGGGGGGCTTCCAGGTGGGAGCTGGGGAAGGCGGGGCTTCCAGGTGGGAGCTGGGGAAGGAGGGGCTTCCAGGCGGGGCTTCTCGGTTTGGTGGGAACGTGTGGTCAGGATCTTAAGGAAGATGTGGATTACAGCGCAACCCCTTCTCCTCCGTAACCACCTTCATCATTGATTTCTCTGATTTTGTGTTGTTTTGGAAAACCAAATCAGCCTTGCTTTCTTCTCAGCTGAGCTCCGATAGGGCAAAGTGGGTGCTTTCCCTGTACTCACAACTTCAAGGGTGAGGGTGTTATGACACTTCAGGAAATGGACAGTGGTTAGATGACAATTCAACAGCTTATTATCCTTATTTCTAACAAGAATCCAGAGGAAGCAACTGATAGTCTCGGTTCAATAGCTTACTAAAAGGGCCAAGATCAATGACTCTGATTCCCTTGGCCTCAGAATCACATGATGTCCCTACAGCACCAAATATCATGTTCATGTTCCAGGCAGGATGAAGGAGAGAAGGTGGTGTGACAGAGAGGTTATTTTTCTTTTCTCTTTTAAATTTGGATCAGCAAAACTTGCCCTGAAGCCCCCATAGCAGACTTTCTCTTAATTTCTATTGGTCAAAACTGGGTCACACGGCCTCAAGGGACATTAGGAAAATATTCATTCCAATTGGCTCAGACTCAGTGACCTATCACTGAGGCTCTGTTGGGAAGGAAAAAGAGGGGGCAGGGGAGGGAGGGAAAGTGCCCTGCCATCAGCAGCGTCACCATGGTCCCCTTCGTAGCTAACATTGACGCTCCATGCCTTGTGCCAGCCACTGTCTGTTGTGCAGGTGTTTCCATGCCGATGCCCAGAGTGAGCCTCGGAAGTCTGTTCTCTTATTGTGCCACCTTGGAGCTGAGGGAGGAGGCTGCTGCTGGGCCTCCTATTCGTTTTCACTAACTATCCGGCGCCATCGGCAGTTAGACGTACAGCTTTTCCTCTTTCCCAGAATTCCCCAGGAATTCCAAATCCTTCTGCCTCTGTGACGAGAAGTAGTTGGACACTGCCATGGTTGGGGCAGAGTCAGAGCATGCCCCAAGGGCTCAGCCCTGGAAACTAGGTCCCTGTGGTGGTGATTTAAGGGATCATGGGAGCTGTAAGAGGAGGGCCCTTCTGGGAGGTCTTCAGGTAATGGGGGCTTCTCTGGCAAGTTATAACAGCCCCTGCCTGCTCTCTGGTTATCTTATCTGTACGTGGGACTTCCTCTTGCATGTACTTACATTGTGATGCCAGCCACCAGGCTGTGACACAGCCATGGGGAACATCATCTGAGCCAGCATCATGCCATTTGGACTTTTGTCCTCCCAGACTGTGAGCTAAACAAACCTTTTTCTTTATAAAGTACCTGGTGTCCCAGGTTTCCTTATGGCAATGGTAATGGACTAGTGAGGGTGGCTTGAGGGAGCTGCTGGTGTCAAGGTAGACGGAAACTGGGAAGATCTGGGATCGCCCTGCTGTGGCCTGGCTGGTCCAGTCTGGCGACTGCTGAGGCTGATCAGTCTCTACTGCATTGCAGTGTGGCCTCCCATGGCTGAAGTCCACGACTAGATTTGACTCTGGTTCTAAGTCTGCTCACACTAGCCCTTCTGGGTGACTCAGTGTCCCTTGCCGGGGTCTCTGTGGTCCCTGCAGCAGCTGCGGTTCTGCTGTGGTTCTACAGCCTGCCAGGCCACCCCGGGAGCATGCCATGAGCTGGTCCTGCCAGTCCAGCCCACTTTCTTGGAGCCTCCTGGATGTTTCCACCACCCGTCCAGGGTCCCTCCCTGAGCTGGGGAAGCCGGCTTCCCATGTGGATGGTCTCCTCCTTACCACCCTCTTGCCCTCCGAGGAGCAGCCTCAGGGTGGCAGAAGGGGCAGGCTTCCCTCCTCATCTACTCCCAGATCAGGACTTCCTCTAAGTTGAACCTATCCTTCTGCTTATCCCCCCCTGGGCCACAGTGGACAGGTGCTATGGTCTGAATGTGTCTCTCAAGTTCATGAGGTTGAAACTGCATCTCCAAGCTCATCCCGGCTCTCCTGCATGCCAGTGAGAGAGCCCTTCCAAGCCCAAACCCGAGTCGGAATGTGCAGCCCTCTCCTACCCTAGAAGCCCCGAGACTTCCACTAAACAACTCATCGAAGAAATGGAAATGAAGACAGCACTGAAGCACCCATTTTACCTGTGCTGACCAAGCAGGTAAAATCACCATGCTTGGGGCTGGAGCGGTGGCTCAGCGGTTTCGGTTCCTGCCTGGCAAGCATGAGGACCCAGGTTCAAACCCCAGCACCACATACACAACTAAGTGTTGGAGCAACGAAGGCCATGTGAAAAACTAAATAAAGTTGTTTCTCTCTTTTTCTGTCTTTCTCACTGTCCCTCTCTCTTTAAAAAAATAAAAATCACCATGCTCCTCCTGTGAGGCCCATGACGACACCCGGACGGCGAGAGCAAGAGCTGTCCAAAAAGATGCATGGCCTTCGACCTCGAATCGTCCTACAGAAACAGTCCCTCAGAGGAAAAACCGTCACCAGCACGTTCATCATAGCAACATCTAGAATAGCTCCAAGTGGCAACCGAACCATCCAATGACACAGGAAAGGGGAAGGGAAGCACAGTATTTCGAAGCAGCTTAATAGCATAGCATGCGGTCATTCAAAGCGACGGGAGGATCAGGCAGCACTTAAAGTGCTTGTAATTTGATGTTCAGTTAAAAGGGAGGAATATCAAGCTGTCCTCTGCAAGTTCCCCCCGGCGCCCGTGGCCTGCACTAACCAGGTCTCGTCCACTCTGCTCTTTCCCGTCCATCTTCCTGGTGCCGTCCAGGTTGGCCGACTGATGGCTGGCACACCCAGAGTGGAAGTCCTTAGCACACAGTATGCCCGTTGCCTTTGTGCCTCCTCTGCCCCCAGATGATGTGCTTGTGGAAGACAGGCCTCTGCCTTAGACCCTGCCACCCAGCCCTTAATAAGACTTGTTTAATGTTTGCTGAACGAACACATCAATGATAGTAATTTGCCTGCCACCATGCAGCAGGCCGTGATGGGTCTTGCAGCTAATATTAGTATCAGATATTATTTCACGATCTATTCTGAAATTGTCCTGTGAGGTTGATACTATACCCTTTGCACAGATGGAAACTGGGGTGCAGAGATTTTGTCACAAACCCAAGGCCACACACATGTCAAGGGGAGGCAGGGTTAGAATTCAAGTCTGTCGGACTTCAGAGCCGGTCTTGCTCATTTCAAGAAGCACCTGTGGGCCCACTGAGGGAGGAAACGTGGAAGAGCAGAACCAGATCACTCATCTGATGGCTTAGGAGTGTGATGGGGTGGGGATGTCCCCGTTCTGTATTCTTTACATGATACTGAGATGCGAGAAACAGACGACTCCACCCGCATTTGGATCTTTCTGGAGCTGAGTTCCACGAATCTGAGTACCATACAGGGGACAAACCCTGTTGGTCAGTTAATCCTGTTGGGCCCAGGGGACACTACATTCCACAGATGTGGTCATTAGCCACTCCTGGCCTATGGAGCAGACAGCGGCTTCTGCGGCTCAGCTTGCGCCTGAGCTTGCGCCTGGTCAGGCTGGGCCTGGTCAGGGACAGGGCGGCCTCTTGCTTACTCGCCCATCTGCTCTCTGTGCCTGTGGAAAAAGCTGCACAGCTGGTGTTCCAGGTCCCATCTCGTCACAGGGGCATGTGTGCCTGTCACAGCCACTATGTCCAAGGGAATCAGGACTCAGAAAGCTGACATTGTCTCTAAATGTTGGAATAAAATTCAAAGAAGACACTTGTCACACTGTTATGCTCACACATCATTACTGCACACTCTACCTATATGTTATGCATTAATACTTTTATAAATCCTGTAATTATCTTGTGAATAGTGCATAATTATATTGCTTTGTAATTTTTTTCAGTGTCAAAAGCATGAATCTGGCAAATGCAAATGTTTAAAATATATTTTAATTTCCCTAATTTTTGTTCCAGTATATC
>PVKS010034170.1:0-21090 GCA_004027875.1 Aplodontia rufa | reverse complement strand
GGGATATCTTTCCATCTTCTTAGGACATCTTGGATTTCGTTCTTCAATGTTCGGTAATTCTCATTGAAGAGATTTTTGGTTTCCCTTGTTAGATTAATTCCCAAGTATTTTATTTTTTTCGAAGCTATTTTGAAAGGGACTGTATTCCTGAGTTCTTCTTCAGTCCTGTTATTATTGGTATATAGGAAAGCTATTGATTTATGCGTGTCTAACAGATTATTTTGATTTAACTAAAATAGTTGTTCATTTATTTGAAGTTCTACCTAGAAATGCTATGGGCTATGAATTCAATCTGAATACAGGAATCCTCAGAAGAAATGTGGTAGAAAGAGCACAAGTCCAGGAATCAGAAACCCTGGGTTCCGGCCCTGTGGTAGAGAGGTTCTCAGTGGAGCAAGGGATTTTCCTTCTTTGATAAATAATTATGGTAAACTAGGTATGGTACCTGATATGGTAAAATAATTGCCAGCGTATTTCCTTTTTTACCCCCTCAGATCCCTTTCTTACCCCATTGTTTTCACCTGCTCAAACCATTAATTCTCAACTATTATTAAAGGTTAAAGTAGACATTGTAACAGAGACAAAACTATATTTCCATCCATGAGGACCCAAGAATGAAATAGATATAAGCTAGATAAACATGGGGAAAACTTGCAAATGTATTTAATACAAGTTTAACATGGCTTGGGAACCCTCATGGGGACATCTTGACCCACTGAAGCAGTTAGAGTCAAACACATATTGAATTGGACAAATTATAGTAAACTGAGAAAAAGCAAATGCCTGATGTGAGAAGCTTGAAAGGGAAGAACTATTTTAGCAAGGTAATACAGAATTCTTTTGGTCTCAACTTCTTGGCTTTGAAGATAAGGATATGCTTTCTTCTGATACAGAGAATGTCTTTCACATGGGAATTTCATCTTCTGCTTTTTTTTTTTTAAGAAAGAAGGAGAGAGAGAGAGAGAGAATATCATTTTTTATTGAGTTTTTCACATGGCTTTCATTGCTCTGACACTCAGCTGTGCACGGGGGTGCTGGGGTTTGAACCCGTGTACTCGCGCATGCCGGGCAAGCTCCAGCCTCTCATCTTCTGCTTTTAAGAAACAGGAAGAAAAGGTTGGAATAATCTTCTTAATACCACTTTTTTTTAAGTGCCTCTCATTTAAAATAGTCAAAATGTCAGAGCAGCATACTTTGGGGTAGTATATTTTTAACTCAATCAGTTTAAAATGATTTTATGAGTGGGAGAGTGCTATACTAATATGAATATATGGCTATAAGATGTTATTGGTTTTTTGTGACTTGTTGCTATCATGCAAGTGGAATGTCTATTGGTGAATTTGATGTAGAAACTGATTATTCTTAGTGAAAAGTCTTTCACACAAAATATATTATTTTAAGAGTCACAAATATTTGCCAGTATAGCTCGTGCTTATTAACAACAGCAGCAGCATTTTTGATGAGAGTCTCTTGAAGCAGGACAATGTTTCAGGATAATTATTTGTATGCTATCTATTGCTGAGCTTGTTCAGCAAATGGTACCATTCTTGGTACACAGAAGAGAGTCAATCACTAATGTGAATTGAATGTGAAAATACGGAGGTGTTTGCTTTCAAGTTGATTGCTTCAGCTGTGATTTGAATTTATTATACCTAGGCAAGTGAACATGTAGTAATCCATATGGAAATTTAAGATCCTGTCTATGCAATGAGAAACTGGAGTGGAGATAGAAGTATTTTGCAAACCATTCTATATTCATATCATACCAAAAATGTTTTTACCAAATGTCTAGAAATATGATCCCATTGTAAGATTTAGCACAAATCCAAATCTGCACTTTTTACATATATTTTTGGGCTATGAACTTAAAGAACGGAGAGCTTTTTAGTTAACAGTGGTGAATGAGAAATTTGTGGCATTTTAAATAATCATGAACAACTCACTCATTAAAAAATCCTCCTTGTTTACTTGCTCCAAATGCCACAGGAGCTTGGGACATGACACTGTGTTAATTATGGAGTGCAGGACTTCCCAAAATAACATCGAGTGGAGGACAGGTTGACATTTTCAGTAATGTCATGGGTCAGAAAGGTAAGCTAATTTGGATTTGTATAAATCCAGAAAGCAGCTTTATGTTTTACACAGTAAAAGGAAAGAAACAACCCTTTGTCATATTGAAGCACTGCATTAGAAAGACTATAAAAGTTGTCTGCTTTAAGCTGTAGCACCTCTGGTCAGGTAGGTTGGACCTGGAACTTAGAGACTAATTGTCTTGGATTAGGTCTGGGCTAGTCACAGAACTGAAGGACCAACTAAGGCATTTTGAGCCAACCAGTTCCCAAGTGTCAGATGAATCTGCTCAGTGGCCAACTCCCTGTGGTCAAGTTCTATGGCCATCGGAAATTAAGAAACAGCCCTCCAGATCTTTTATTGTACTCTTTTTCTTAAAGTTTGCATGGTATTTTTTATGCTTTGAAAAGGATACATGTATACACAGTCACATGTGCACAAGAGGGCATTGGAACACACACACACACATACATGTGTACACACATGCACAACTTACAAATAAAAAGGTTTGAAAATAAAAACAAATCTGCGTTTTGTCCAACTTCTGTTACTCAATGGCTGTTTGCTCAAGAATAATGCATGCGATGGGCTGAATAACTTCTTTTTCCCAGAGAGACCCCTCTCCACCTTCTGTCACCTGCTCTCTGTTTAAGGCTATGCTCTTGTTGGACTGCAGGAGAGGGGTCCCAGTCTCCTGGCTTCTTACTGGATTTATCAAATGCTGAGCCCTTGCAGCAGCTGGGAGAGAGCAATAATGGAATTTAGAGTATGTTACCCCAGACCTCCTCCTATCAGGTCACTCTGGGCCGCTCTTTCCCTAGATTGAAGGTCACAACTTCCCTCAAGTAGACAATTTTGGCATTTTAAACAATCACACACTGTAGAAAATTGATGAGTAAGCTTAAAGGTCTTGCTATTTTTAAAGAGTCCATAAATATAAGCCATGTCTTATATTTTAAGTTGAGGGTTTGATAAGAGCACAAAAGGGGCTAAAATCCAGAAAATACACCCTGAGCAAAAATGATTTCCAATACTCTAATTAGTAGTGAAAATTGTTGTCACATTTCCAGACCAGGGCTACCTGACTATTATGTACTTTTTATACTGTTTATTACTACATATAAGAAAAAATTGATTTGGAATCAAAATTACAATTAACATAAAAATAGTATTTGGTGGCAAATAATCCAATGCTAAAAATAAAGAACAATATTTGAAAGGTACTGGGGAATGGAACCAGGGGCCTCGTGCAGGCAAGTGTTCTACCTCTGTGCTGCACCTTCAGCCCTCAAGTAGTCCACTGTTACATGACTCTCCCTGTTGTCCCTCTTACCCCTGGCCTCCATAGTGTCTCCCAGTCTTGCAAGCTGAGTGTTTTATCTGTATAAATAGTCTCTTTATTAAGCACTTTTTGAACTGCCTAAAATTAACTGTGCTATCTATTTTCTGCTAGCACCCTGACTGGTATATAATAGACTACCATTGAGAAGATCTCTTAAGTCATGTTTCAGTTCATCAAGAAAGGGGGTCATGGTAGGTCTGTTCTGATTTCCATGAGCTTAGAAAGAGGGAGGGGAACTACTAGTGTGTCCAGAATTAGCTATTCCAGAAGTCTCCTTAAGCTCCCAATATTCTATGATTCTATATGTAAGGAACCAAAGAAAGCCCATTAAGTTTGGGGCTTCTCAATTTCCACAGGCAGTCTGTTCAGGGATGATTAAGCAACTTTGTTCCAAAGAAAGATAGTGGCAAGACATGCTGATGAAAATCATCAGTGATTCCACATGGAGGATGTCTTTCAACTCACACCTTTCAAATACTGTTCTTTATTTATAGCATTAGATTATTTCTCACCAAATACTCTTTTATGTTAATTATTTTTAATTCTAAATCAATGCTTTCTTTTATGTAGCAATATACATAGTGTAAAAAGCATACAGTAGTCAGGCTTCCCTGGCTGGAAATGTAACAAAAATCTTCACTAATAATTATGTTATTATTGGAAAATTATTCCTAGGGCTCTGGGGATAATTTTTGGATTTCAGTCTTTTTTTTTTTTTTAAGATTATATAGAGATACAAATGAGAGGGAAAAATTATCAAACCATCAATAACCAATGTATATATAATTTGTTATCCAGGGGTAATGCCAAAACATGGATGACCACCTTGGGTTTCACCTGTTGCAGTTTCCCCCAGAAGAACTCTTGCGTTAAATGGGTATCTCGTGGAGGAATGACTTCTGCTTCTGAGATGGTTCCCCTATATTCCCACTCTCCAGTCTCCTAGGAGTTCTTCAAATACCCTCCCCCACCCAATTCCCCCTCCTTACACCTCCAAGTAACCTAGGGAGCCATCCCCCTATTACGCTGACAATCATACAATTTGAAGTTATTGTTAGGTTAGCCGTTTAACCTACTGCTTCCACAGATGAGAGAAACCATTCGGCCCTTGGGTCTCAGAGACTGGGATACTTCACTTAGCATAATTCTTTCCATCTCCATCCATTTGATATCAAAAGCCATAATATCGTCTTCTCTAATGGCTGAGTAGTATTCCATTGTATATATGTATCAAAGTCTTTGTATCCACTCATCGAGTGAGGGGCATCTGGGTTGGTTCCATAGTCTAGCAATAGTAAACTGAGCAGCTATAAACATTGAGGAAGCCACATCACTATAATATGCTGATTCTAACTCTTTCGGGAAAATCCCCAGGAGTGGGATAGCTGGGTCAGTCTTTTTTATATTTTTACCTAATGCTTAAGTTAAAACAGACATGTCCGTGTTTATGAATTTTTTTTTTACAAAGAGCAATATCTTTGATGTTATCAGTTTTCTATAGTGCATAATTGTTAAACAGGCCAAACATGCCCTATGTGAGCCCTCACTATGGTGAACATTTTAGGCTGATTTGGGGTCATCTTTCATCTGGTCAGGATTTTGTTTGGCTTCATTTTCAAATAGAATCAATGACCAGAGCTGCTTATGATACATATTGTGAACAATGACATTAAAGAAGTGTTTGTGTTAGTAAAAGTTACCTGCATATTTGTTGAACTCTTTGCTTGCATGGGATTTGGTCATTTGACCATGTCAGTAGTTGACAGAATTTGATAGCTCACTCTTTCTATTTTTTAAAGATATTCTGTTAAGGGGCTTATATCATGGTTCTCATCACAAAGCAGTGACCCAAAGAAGCTGCTCCTATTGTCTATATGAAAACTAAATCAACCTGATGCTGGGAAAAGCCATCTAATTTGACAATACTATAATAACAGTAAAGACAAGTTTCATTGCCTTTGGCTTTCAGATTTCTTTTGCACGTGGTAGATTATGTTATTCTTGAGCCATGAAGTTCACAGTGAAGGTATTTCTTCTTGTTTTACAAATAAGAAATCAGTCAGAGGCAGAGAATTGTTATTAAAAGGGTAGTGCTGGAACCCTGGCCAATTAATTCATAATGAGGCTGTGATTTTTATTTTAGTGAAATGCTCAGATTTAACCTCAAATGTGTCAAGCAATTGAACTGTGGAGAGCATACTCCAGCTTTACCTGGGTCTTAAAAAATGGCTCATAATTGAAAATGATGCTTTCTACTCCCCAGTTGTCCAGTCTTATTAACTCCACTTTTTCCATTTCTGAATTCATTTCTGTGCACATGTGTGATCTGGTACTTTGAGACAATGCACAGATCATTAAATAGGTATGGATTTTATATCATTCAGTATTGCCCTCCCAGGTCTTCCTGGCCAATTCTTACCCTTTGGGAAAGGCTGAGTATCTGGATATTTTTCCACAAGCACTTTATTTTCAGATCTCAGAAAAAATGTGTCAGGGCACTACTTCTCTTTCTTCCAGTGAGCAAAAATTGCTTTGTGGCATGTTAGGGTCCTCACATTGAGATATATATATATATATATATATATATATATATATATATCCACCCAGTATCGCTTCTGGGTGACTGAGAACATCTCTCTGGGAAAACCAGATTAACTATACTTATTAGCAATAAGAAGAGCTGCACTTGTTGATGTAGGTTAGCTTTAACAACCTGGACTTCAAAATATTAGCAGAGGTAAAATTTGATCACCAGGTGATTGTGCTTTGTTGTTGTTGGGTGGCTGACAAAGGAGCAGAGTGAGGAAATGGCTTCAATGGCATGTATGTTTGCAAGCTTTGGATTACTGTGGCAAAACCTGAGATAATCAGCTCAAAAAGAGAAAAGGTTAATTTTGGCTCAATGTTTGAGAGGTTCTAGTGTATGCTTAGTTGGCCCTGTTGCTTTTAGGCCTGTGGGGAGGCAGTACATCGTAGTGGGAGCACATGGTGTAACAAAATTGCTCAGCTCATGACTGGGAAGGGAAGCCAAAGAGAGTGAGGAAGGGAGAGAAAAAGGGTCTGGGTCCTTGGTCCCCTTTAAAAGAACATTCTCCGGGGACCTGAAGACTTCTCACTAGGTCCCACCTCTTAAAGTTCCAACACCTCCCAATACTGCCACATAGCAGTGAGTGATCTAAGAAATGGGGTTTTGAGATATTAAAATCCCAGGATGAAGGATGAAAAGCATTTTAAAAGTAAGCTTAGAGAAATCATGGATCATCAATCTTAAAGTTGAAGTTCACATAATTATGGAGATAACCCCATGGACCTGGAGTAGAGGAATGGGAAACTGAGATCAGCAGCATAGTGTTTGAAAAGTCAGGGTTCTGGAATGAAAGCATGTGAACTCAAGGCACAGCACTGCCTCCTGCTAGCTTTGCACCGTGACTGTGCTGAGAAGACCACCAAGGAGCCCACCTTAGATCAGTGCTTTCCAACCTTGTTTGCAAATCAGAACACTAGACTCATCTGGAGAGTTTTGGAAAAAAAAAAAAAAAGCAAAAACAAACAATCAAACAACCAAAGCCCAGGCAACCAGGCTTACTTCTAGAACAATTCAATAAGAATCAGGGGATGGTGGGGAGAAGCTTGAGAACTTGGTTATAAAATCAGTTTTATAGCTGTGGTTCTCAATCTTTTTGTGTATCAGAATCTACTGGGGTTTATTAAAACAGATTACTGGGTCCCATCCTCATTGAAAGCAAAAATTAGATCGAATAGTTATTGGATTCTGTCTATAGATCAGAATATGGTTGTCCTAGAAATATCTGATACTTTATTTTTTACGTATGAACAATAACATAAGAGGAACATGAGGGAATGAAGCAGAGTAGTTCTTTGTTAGATGAACAAGGTAGAATCTAGCACAGACATGAAACTGAACATATTAAATGTTTTGGAATCCTGTGGTTTAGGTCCAGTTTTCTTTATTCCCATGAGAAAATTGGTAGGTTGATTCTTCCTGACAATAAATCATCTTTTAAATGCTGACTATAGTTAGTTTTTTGTTTTTCAGGTGAGAAATTAATCTAATTAAATAGCCTAAGAAATATCTAGTACTAGAAGAAAAATATGACTACTTTCAGGTGGTGTTATTATGAAAAGAAATCAGCATGGATGTGAAAAATGTAGTCCTAAAGCATACAGAACACAGTCTGATAAATCGCTGCAGTAGAATAAGTAGAGTTCTGTTTGATCTTGTTGGAGTCTTTTCAGAAAATCTGGAAACCTTTGCTTTTTTTTTTTCTTTGCTCTCTTATTTAGGTCTGCTCTAGAGCCTTGCTACACAAGGTGTGGGCCACAAGCCTGGAAATGTGTTAGAAATGCAAAATCTCAGACCTACTAAATCAGAATCTGCACTTGAACAGTAAAGCTTTAGAAACTGTTCTACAAAATTCCAGCAACTTACTTCAGTGGTTTTGAGGAATTGTGGTCTAACAGGATAAAGACACAGTTCCCTAGCTGCTGCTCCAGTTGATATATGTTGGGTGTAGACAGCAGGCAGCGAAAAAAGTTTTGAAGAAGAGAACACATAGAGTGTTGTTGCCACATGCCTCAGACACAATGTGAAAGTTCAGGGCTAAATTACGTAAGGAGATATTCAAAGGATGGGGAGACAATTTCATGACACTGGCTGAGTCCAGTTGGTCCTATTTATCTCCTCTTTCAAAAGGTGAACCAGATCCTTAAAGAGAAATAGGAGAGTGGATAGATAAAAATAGACAAATGAAAACAATGCCATTATAACTGGTCTGTTGAAAATTTATACTAGTACAATACCTACAAACATGCAAGGTTCTTGTTTCTTCTCAACCAGTGTCTTTGACTTTCTTCTGTTGGAATCTGATTTTCCTAGACCTTAATAACATCTTGAGCAGTCTCATAACTTTCAAACCAAACTCCTTAGGTGGTCCTGTGGAGAAACTTCCAGTTGGTAGTCACTCTCATGGAAAACCTGTCTCCACCTTGAACTAAAGATTTCTTTTCGTTTCTAGCATCCTTCACCATCAGGATCTCCCATGGCCACAAGCTCTTGCCACTTCTGACTAGTGGATTAGTAACATAGCTCATGCCCTGCCACCTTCCCAGGCAATCTGGACCTATGGGAAACACACATCCTGCAATACCACACAGTTCACTTCCCCTCCAGTACCTCTGTGCCATCCCTGTTCAATTCTCTTCTCTGCTCAGATGGGCTCTGGGGAAAGATTAGTATGTCACACTAGGGAATGAGATGCCTGTCTCACCTTCCTGCAGACACTTCCAGTTCCTCCAGTGGTCTTTGGAGGACCCCTCACTGAACTCTGATCGACGAGCACTCACTTTACTTCCTCCTTCCATGGGGAGAAGCTCAGGATCAGTCACACATTATCTGAGGATGCCTATCTCTCTCTTCCCTTTCTCCCTCTCCAGTCCTCTGTTTAAAATATGGGAGAGTGTCTGTTTTAGTCAGCTATTTCATTGCTGTGACTAAAAGACCTGGTAAGAACAACTTTAGTAGGAAAGGTTAATTTGGGGGCTCATAGTTTCAGAGGTCTTAGTTCATGGAGGGCCAGCTCCATTCCTTGGGGCTCAAGGTGAGAAAGAACATCATGGTGGAAGAGTGTGGCAGAGGGAAGTGGGTCAAGGCATGGCTCCAGGAAGCAGAGAGAGAAACTCCAGGCTGGATAGCTGAATACAAAATATATACCCCAAAGGCATGCCCCCAGTGACCCACCTTCTCCAGCCACACCCTACCTCTTTTATTTGTCAGTTAATTCCTATAACTCACTGATAGGGTTAATACTCCTGTAACCCAATTATTTCACCTCAGCCTTTCTGCAGTGTTACACATAAGCTTTTCGGGGACACCTCACATTCAAACCACAACAGTGTCCTAGGGGTTGTTTGGTGGCAGCAGAGAGAATACAACTGTTTCTTACTAAATCTTGGAGAGGCCATCTCTTTCCCAAGTTGTTTGTATTTTATTTAGGATGTGAATAACAGACAATCATATATCCTAAGTTTTGAGGCCTAGTTCTAGTTGCCAATTCCAGTCTTTTTCTGAAAAGATCTACTGAACAGGCTGTTACAGTGTAATGCACACTATCTTTCGATCACTTTCTTTGTACCAATTGTATTAAGTACTTTGCAAATTTTATTTCACTTTAGTTCATATGAAGTCTTGTGATAGCTTCTATTATTTTATTTAAATAATTAAAGTTCTTCTGTGTTTGTGTGCATCAAATATTTTAAAAGCGTTACTATATTATAAAAATTCTATGCAATTCAAATGCTACCTCTTTTGTTGCTAGAGAAGAAGTAATTTAGAGTCTACATTTTACATTCATCTCTGAGAAACTTAATTGTGAACTGGGTCACTGGGGGAAAGAGCCATGGTTCTGAGTCTCCATTTTGTAGCAGATACTGAAGTACAGAGAGGAAAACTCTGTTATTAGCAGTGGTGGTGGCACATCCTTGGCTGCTGTCTGTTAAAGGCAAGGACAGCAGCTTCCTTGCAAGGCTGGTTCTGAGATGTGTCTCTGGGACTCCTCCCTACAAGGTCAATATAATCTCCCGTCTCTTCAGCCCCTCCAAAGATTCTGGGGGAAGTGTCTCTGTCTCTTAAAAATAACTTTCTGGCTATACCAGTCACAGGTTTGTTGGTTGTAACTAAGTACAGCAAACAACAACAAAACCTACATTGCCTCTCTTCTTCATGAATGTGCTTTGTAAGGACAATACTTAGAAAAATCTGTTAGGAATGTCAGTGGGTACTATATTTCTTAATGACTCACAGATATATCCCTACTATAGTAGTGTTCTATGAATACTAAAATGCTTATGAAGAGATTACTTTAGAAATGAGAAGAATTGCTGTAGTTTTAAAATGTTTTCTTTGTATAGGAATATTTAAGATTTTGCTTTTGCATTGACTTATACTTATTTGATGATGAAGTACATGATTGTGGGACAAGAAGCCAGAAGAACTGTTTGGGTCCTAGCATGGCCATTTATTAGCTCTGAGGTCTTAAGCAAGTCTATTATTGTTTTGAGCATCTCTTTCCTCAGCATAAAATTGAAATAACCGTAACAGTGATATTGCCAACTATGTGACAATGGTGGGAGGACTAAGAATGCTTTGTGAACAATAAAGGTTAATACAAGTAAAATAACTATCATTACAGTTGTGATCCTTTGAATAATCCCTGTGAGTGGAAAATAAATGACTCTTAAAGTTCAGACTATTTGGAGAGAAAAGGAAAGACTCTTTTAGGAAGGCGTGAAGAAAGCATATTTCTTTGCATGCAAAAGTCTGTCTTCAAATTAATGTAAGGCCTCTGATCTTTCTTTATTCAGCATTTAAAAAGTTTAAATATAGTAGTTCAGAATACCAGGAGAGTTGAACACATTTCATCTCTCTCTCTCTCTCTTTTTTTGGGAAAAAATGGCCAATTTTCTGCATGTTTTATTATCCATGAAAACTTCTTATTCCACAAATATCATTTGTTTAAGCAAATCAGTAGAAGTTGCCTAGAGAGTTCGAGATCTCTGTAGCTGGGCAGTTGCTTAGTTGAATCTATCTTTTGTAGATGGGATGCAGGCTGGGAATGTGAACTCAGTGGTAGAATTTTTCCTAGCATGTGCATGGTCCTGTATTCAATCCCCAGTACTATACAAAAATATTTGAAGATGAGATGCAGGGAGCCTGGCACTTGCAGTGTCTAGTGAAGATGGCCAAGGACATACTCATGAGGAATTGCCCTTGCCTGCTTTCCTTTCTTCAGAGGTTAGGGTGGGGCAGTTCTAAAGGGTAAAACAGCCATGATTCTTCTTGGGTGTACAGCACTTCCTCTTTCTTCTGATCTGTGCTGCAAATTTAATCCATTTTTCTGAGTACAGAAATAAAAGAGCATATTTTTAGTAATTTGCAAGGGTGGGTATGATCACAGGTTAATTTTGTCATCATAATTTTAATCTTTTATTATCCTCATTTTTATAATCATTATATGCATAGGATAAGCTGGCAATAATTATGTCTACTGAAACCTGAGACATTCCCCCACAAACAAAGCATTTCTAATGACAGAATAGGCTACACATGTCAAGAAGCTGCTTTCAGCAGAAAGGTCACATATCAGGAACTCACATGGGGAGAAGGCAGAAGCCAATAAGCACATAATGACTTCCCTCTCTGGAGACATCTTGAAATCTTCAGCACAGTTAACTTGTTTCAAGATTTCCTAAGGGAACTAGAGAAAGGGCTGAAAACTGTACAGCTGACAGATGCCATATGAGAGATAGCTTTGAAGAAGGAAGTTTGGAAAGTTGTAGTGAGAGAGGGTCTTTGGCTTGGGAATAGTTGCAGATCAAGTTCAATAAGATTTTTGGGGCAAAGCAGCTTAGTTATATTTATTAGAAACAACCTTCATCACAACTGGCATTTGAATGATGAATGAGGAAACGGAGTCTAAGCTTTCTTGTTTAATTTGCTAGGCTTCCATAGCTGGTCAAGAGATAGCATCTAATGAGAATTAGAGCCCTTTCTTTAGTACCGTAGTTATCCCATTGATCACACTGGGGATGATGCCTCTTTATTTTTGTTAATTTATTTTACATGACTAGGATTCTCATTTCAGACTAAGAATCCGAAGCTTCTGGAGTCAACTTTGAATTCTGCATTGTAACTCCAGTGCGCAAAGCTTACATTTATTCCTTTTCAGTTTTATAATACTGGAAATGATATTACTTGATGTTATCTGTTATTTGTCAAATTATTTAAGTCAACACACAGAAACAAGACTAAGTTTAAACTCCCTCTTATAATCCCTTTCTTGTTTTTCTCCCAAGAAAGATTTTTTCTTCCACAGTAGGTTGGTCTGTTTGTTACTGCAAAATCAAATACTTCATGGAAAGCTAGTTATTAAAAAATAAAGTTTGTTCTTTACTAGAATGGAAAAGTGTTATTTTCAGAAGTGCTCATTTAATTCAGTGTTGATTTTCTTTAAGGAACCAATTCAATAATAGACAAAGCTCCTTCTGTGGATTGGGAGACACTAAAAAGGAAAGTAAAATTTTAGTGAATAGTAGGAAAGAGTAAACATTTGTAAGAAGAGTTGAATGGAAATATTTTGTTCCCTAAAGACAATAGTACAGAGTGAGAAAGAATCTAATTGACTGCCTCAGGAGGAAAATCGCCCCTTGTCATTATGGTGCATTAGGAAGGGACATCTGTTTCTGAACATATGTAAAAATCATGGAAGTGCCACTCTCCCTGGGACCAGTGAAATTTTAATCCTTAGCAGGATTTCAAGTCAGTACTTGAAATAAATAAATTCAGTACTTATTTTCATAAGGGAAGATTTAAACAAGGTTAGAATTAAGGGAAAAGTACAGGACAGAGGCTACTGAACACTCCTAGGGTGTTGATAAATTGGAGGAGGGCCCTGATTCTTGATCTTTCTGAAAACAGCCTAACAACACTTTTGCTTGATTCCTTATCTAACAAAGACAGGTTTAATATCCTGCAAACAAATTGTGAGATAAAAAATGTATAACCTTTTATATTACTTGTGTTCCTGATATACCAGTGTGATCTGACTGGTTGCTTTGCTTGTTGATTAAGAACACTGAGCTAATAAGGCCACTAAGAACTATTGGTTGATGGTGAACTATGATTCCTGGAAGAATACAGCCTGTCCATGCACAACTTCAAGCAGAGAATGATAATGTTTTTTCTTGCTCTCACCTGCCTCCTGAACCCTGGTCCAGACCATGCCCACACCTCCCACTTTCCTAGTTCTCACTCATCCTCTGGTTCTATCTAGCTCCCCCCACATATCACCCCAGTGGGTGCCCCTGTGGGTCTGCTCCTGACTGTGTGCATGCTTTATCATTTCCTTTCTGCTTATCTTTCACTTAAACTTACATGTGTTGGGTCTCATGATCCTAAGACCTTGTTTTCTGTTAGACAATAGTTTATTTGGTGACCCATCACTTCCCAAACTAGGATTTTATGGATACAACTAGTGTGATTCAGATTTTAATACTTATAAATTACTTGGTGGTGGGTGGGGGGTAAGTGTTCCTTGGCAAAATATGTTTGTAGTATTCTTTATGCTATACCACCCTCTTGAATGTACAGTGTTAGTGAACATGTTAAAGAATTAGAGACATATTTCAGAAAACAACCTCTGTGATGAATTCAGTATGGAACATTTTATTATCACAGAATGCAAATTAATGTGCATATTTTTTATTCTTCGTAAATAACATTTATTTTAACATGGATCCATAGTGGGGGAAAAATGCTTGATCTGTGTAATGACAAAAATGACAGGAATTTCAGGTGCTTTGAGGGCATTGGAGTAGTGATTGCCACAGGGATTCCTATTATACAATTCAAGTTATTTGTGGTGACTTTCAGTTACTGTCAGCTTTGTTAAACTAAGTCCTGGTCTGGGATAATCTGAATAATTCACATCCATTTTGGCAAAACTTAGGCAAAGCCCAGGGTTCTTACTTTTAGCAATTTCTATGTCCATTTGTGTCCAGATATTGTATTGAGAAGTGAAATATACTTTCTTTGTTGTCATTGTTGCACTAATAGGAGAACATTCAATGTTTAAAAATGGGTTTGACCTGGGATTGGATTCTTCTTTTTGTTATAGGCACCCTGGGTCAGTAGCATAGCTCTCCAATAATGCGGTCAGGTGGCTAAATTGCAATCCTGTTCCAGTCAGTCCTCTGCTAATGAAAACATTTCTGCTTACCTGAGAAGTGGGATATTTTCGAAATTATATCTTAAAGTGCTTATATTAAGAAGATGCCTCTGAAAAAATTCAAAATGAGGTCACAGACCTGAAAGAAAAGTGTATTGCCTTAGGAATTCAGGCTGTCAGGTGGAATCTGGAGAAAAATGCTAGCAATTTAATTTCCTCCATTTCCTTCTCACTGGATCATAATATTCTCTCTCTGGCTCTATGTGGAGAATTTGTGAATTCTCTAGTCTAATAACATTTAAAATCAAAGCTTTTTTAAATTTTTGATTAACATGTAATAATAATGCATATTAATAGAGTACAGTTGACAAGTCAATACTTGCATACAGCATGCCCCAACCAAACCAGGGTAATTAGCATTTCCTCTACTTATCACTTCTTTGTGTTAGGAGATTTCAATGTCCTCTCTTCCTAAAATGTACAACAGGCCAGCCCTCCTTTTTATCTTTGATTGTGACAGTTAACCTTGATTAACTTTCATGGGGAACATCTTCCTCTTTCCACCAGTTCCATCCAGTAAATAGTTGAGAGGTATGTGACTAGAGATGAGAACAGTTTTACTGTCATGCTATAAATTCAGCATAGTGATATCTGAAATATAGGATATGGTGAGTCACACAGAAATCATGTGGACAGTTTTTATCAAACATGCTTAGCCAGTTAAGCATTGTGATATTCTCTTCCTGATTATGGTAAATTCTAGAATAGAAACCTGCTGTTCAAGACTCAGACTTCCTGAGCTTGCCAATTACATTTACCTCTTAAAATCCTTACTAATGAAGATATACTTGTTAGGTCAGTTTCAGGCAGCTGGATCTAGGCAGGGCATCAGGCAGCCCGCGCGAGCAAAGCAATAACCAATCAGGAGCTGGAAGATAACCCCCAATGGTATCTTGCAACCAACTGATGATTGATGGAGTCATCAGCCAATCCCTGAAGGATACAAGAATCCCAAACATCCCCTGCCCACCCCAGATTATAAAGTTGCTGCTCAGCTGGGGCCACATGCCACTTCTCCAGCCCACACTCAGTCTGGCAGACCAGCGAATCTGGCCCGAGAGCTGATTCCCAATACAAAGGCATTGCTCAGCTGCTTTTAGGTCTGATTCCCTTTTGAACATCTGCGCCTGAACTTGCATTTGGTGCTGAACACCTGCATCTGATTTTTACATTTGTTGCTGAAACCCAAGAGGGTTTTCAGGTCTACTCCACTAGAGTTGAGGTCCACCATCTCCCACAGACAAACCAAGAAGCTCTGCACTGCTTTGTTTCCCTTTATCTGGGCTGACAGAAGTGGAGTAAGGTCCCTTGCATTTTCCTTGGTCTTCTGGCAGCACTCTCCGTTCTGGAGGTCTGTCTGTAAGTTGCACGTGCCACAGACACCCTGCCCATTCCGTTTGGGACCCTGGCAGACTGTGGAGACGTTAGGTCTCTGGCTAGTCCCACCCATTCCATTCCAGACCTCTGCAGTCTGAGGAGATGCACTGGCCTTGGCCTGCTCTCCCATTCCTCAGGAGAGCACGATCAGAAGTTAGGATGCCTCCTTCTGCTCCTGTTCACCCCAAAGTAATACTTGTCTGTACTTTCAAGTTGTCACTGATTTGGGCAATTGCTGTCAGTGGACAGGGAAATGATAAAAAATGCCATGCGTTCAGGCCTTTGGGGATTTGTGCTCTCATCCCCTCACCCTTACTTAGGTCAATCCTCTTCCTCCTCCCATCCAGCACCTACAGTCCCTCTGCCCCTTTCTCCTACAGCTATGGTTCCTCCTCCTCCTCCAAACCTTCCTCCCTTCATTCCCTCTATATCTACCCTAGTCTGTAAGTGGCAGAGGGGACTCAGCCTCCACTGGGTCCCCCATCCACATGTTTCTCCCAGATAAACCTGTGTTACTGATGAGCCGCCACTCTCCTCTCTTTATTTCCTTTATTTTTTCATCTCTTTTCTTACATAAATGGTGCCAAAACCTGAAAATGGGTAGACGGAGCTCTTATGCTCCCTCCCATTCTCTTTCAATTCTTCCTTACTCTTTACTTCTCCTTCATTCAAGATGTTAGATTCAGATCACCCTCCCAGTTTGCTACAGCTAAATGGCAGCCAGAACATGACCCAAAATCAACCCCATCCAGGGGTGAGAATTTTGCAGCCTCATTTCTACTCTGGAAACCTCATTCTTGTCTTTACTTTTGGTGTTCTCCCAGACCTTCAAATCACAGACCCATTCTCCATTTGGTTCTGACATGCAAAACTAGTCAATCAACTCACCAGAGAGGTAAGACTCCAAGTTTCTTGCAGAGGTGCCCTGCTAGAAACTCCTGCCAGACCCTGGGGGTCCTCACCTTGGGATCAGAGTTGAGGACATCCACTCCTTCCAGGTGCACTGCTTCTTGCAAACAGAGGACACTTTGTTTTTTCCTGTCACCTCTGTCACACCTCGCCATTACTCAATGGTCTGAATTCGGAATTCAGGACCTTTGATCCAGAAAATCAAGATCTTATTAACTTCCTACAACAAAATGGCAAATGATCTGAACCAGGACTGATGTTTCAAGGTTCCCACCAAGGGTGGCTCCTCTGGGCCTCCCCTTGACCTCCACTGATACAAACACACACATACTCTCTCTTTCTTTCTCTCCTCCCCCTGTCTTTCTCTTTCCACCACCTCTCCCTCTTGTGGCTCCAGTAGGGACCATTCACATTGCTGGACATCACATCCACCATCAGCCATAACCTACTGGGTGAATGACTCACTCTGACTCTTCCAAATTCCTGGCTTTCTCTCCACCAGAGTCCTTGGGGGCCCTCCTTAATCCATTTTATCTAGCATGAGCCAAATCCCACCAAAGCTTCCATGAGAAACTCCCCTTGGGGTGCCTTACCAAACATATCCAGACCCTGGGTCTCCAAGACACAGTCAAACCTGAAAGACTGATGTTCTTCTGTAATATTGCTTGGTCCCAATATAAGCTGGACAGTAACAGTCACTGGCCCCAAAATGACACATTTGACTCCCAAATTCTCAGAGATATTAAAAAGTCCACCACAATGGCAAATGTTTCAAGGTTCCCTATGTCCAGACCTCCACTCCAGGCCTGATACCTCTACTCCAGATCGTCTCTCTGCCCAAACTGCTCAACTTTTCACTTTCTTCTTTTCAAAGAAAAACACCTCAAGGGATCCCTCTATTGGGACCCCTCCCTCTTTGCTTCCTTTCTATTGATCTATATCCTGTTATGTTGCTCTGTCTGATCTTGTGTCCATGGATTTCACTCCTCCAAATTATAAAACAGAACCCACCCAGCCATGTTGTGTTACATTTAGAGGTATTTACCCAAGATCTTTGGAAGCACGAATAAAATGAACAATTGCTCTATCACTTTTCTTACAGGAGTTCTCTACTTCATTTTATGGACTCTATCAAAAATACCAGGACCTATCAGCCACATGGCTGCCAGACCCAAGACTCAGGGGAAAGGCTTTCAAAAATAAGACTTGTCAATCACTCTCTGCCTTGGCAAAAGAATGTTAATCTGATTTTCAGTTTCCATTCATGGCAATCCATTCAATCAAGAAACAGGTCTCTCTTCATAGCACCCCAAACCAATAAATGCTCTCTTATATATATTGTATCTGACAAAGAAGGGCCACACTGCCATCTAAAAGCCTGACTTATATCTGTTTGCTTTGACTATCATTAACATTATTCATTCAGTGAGGATCCTAAATTAAGACACATCATCATTTATGGGACAGATAAGATATACTAACTTCAAGCACTGTTACCATAATTCAACAAAAAGGTAACTATAAAGCTATAACATAATAGTTCCACTTTAAAACTGATGAAACTGGCCCGCTGGGTGTTTAACACTAAATCCAGAAGACCAAAGTTAAGATAGTTAAAGGGTTAAGGAAAATGGTCAATATTTTGGCCCTTGCCCTATTTGGTCAGCAAAACTCAGGGGACAATGGAGCTTCTCTACAGGATTGGCAACTCTGGGTAACATGAGCTCCTGATCAGGGGCATCAGGTGACCCCAGAGAACAGAAGCCACCTAGCGTGCATGCTGCAAAGACAGGAAGGTCATTGGGCAGGGAGATGTCCCTGAGGCTTCCAAGTGAAGCCACATGCAGTCAGCAAGACCCTGATCCTGGCAGATGGCACAACGGGTAAAAGAGCCAAGAGGCTTTTCACAAGTTCCTCAAGAATGACCCTGGCAATCTCAGCTGACTTGTAGCAATAGAAAGGAACAAGATCAGTTTTAATCAAGTTGGTCTTAAACACCTGGCAGGAGAGTATAACCAAAGCTGAATCCTACATGGACATTTAGCAACACAGAAAATGGCTTTTTTTTTTTTTAAATTTTGCTTGAGGTGCATGCTTATTGGTTCTCTCAAATGTAAATAAAACTGGGAGGTTACACAGCCAAAGGAAATAACTCTACCAGACAGAAGTTAACACTAAAGAGTAAACTGTTGTACAAAATCACATGGGACTACAGCCTAATGATACATAAGCCATTTTATTTTATTTATTTTTTTAAAAAGAGAGAGGGACAGTGAGAGAGACAGAGAAAGAGAGAAACAACTTTATTTAGTTTTTCACATGACCGTTGTTGCTCTAACACTTAGTTGTGTATGTGGTGCTGGGGTTTGAACCTGGGTCCTCGTGCTTGCCAGGCAAGTGCCGAAACCGCTGAGCCACTGCTCCAGCCCTACATAAGCCATTTTAAAAGCTAAATGCTACCTTTAGAGGGGGTTCCCCTTTTTCACAACTCTTCAAAGAACTTTTCTTATTGTTACATTAGTACCTTGCAACTGAACTGTACAGGTCTCTTCTTCAGTGTTTGCTCCTCCAGGATTTTTTTCCTGGTGTAATGGCACACTGACAAAAAAAAAAAAATTAAGTTTCAGTATTCAGTATGCCCTTTGCTTTCTGTGTGCCCTCTGCTTTATTTCTTAAGCTGACACTATATAGTGAGCTGAATTAATCTGGTTTGCTCAGAATCCCCTCCCTAGGATGAAATGGGCCTTTTTCCTACAGATGGTGGTCAGACTCTCCCTCCTCACTCACTGCCTCCAGTTCAGGGGCAGGAGGATGCAGTCGCTGCCACCCAAAGGCTAGAACAGCAACTCCAAGGGGCAGTGGAGGCATCTGCCACCTCCCTGGCCTCCCTACAAAGACAAATAACATCTATTGCCCAAGTTTCCTACAGAACCATCAAGCACTAGATCTCCTGACAGTAGACAAAGGGGGAACATGTCTATTCCTAAAAGAGGAATGCTGCTACTACATCAATGAAACTGGGCTAGTAGAGAAAAGTGTTGGAACTCCCAGATGTCTGAGCAAGAGGCTTAGGGAGCAATAGTCAAATGACCCTTGGCCAGGATGGCTAAACTCTACTCTTGTCACCTGGCTGACCCCCATCCTTACTCCCATATTGGTGATAAGACTTCTTCTAATGACTGCTCCCTGTCTCCTCAGGTTCCCCCGAAACCACATGAGTGAGGTTGCTAGAGTAACATACAACCAAATGCTCTTGTACCCTTACAGCTGCCTCCCTACTGACAAACTAACACTCAAATCTTCCCCTCCCCCACAACACCCCATAAACAGCAGGAAGTAGCCAGATGGGAATTGTCACCCTATATCACCAAAAAGGTCAAGATGTTAAGTCAGTTTCAGGTACCTGGATGAGGGCAGGGCATCAAGCAGATTGGGCATGTGAAGGAACAACCAATTGGATTCTGGCAGATAAACCCCAATGGCATCTCATAACCACCCAATAATTGATGGAGTCATCAGCCAATCCCCTGAGGGATATAAGAACCCCAAGCTTCCCCTGACCACCCCAGATGATAAAGTTGCTGCCCAGCTGGGGCCACACACTACTTCCCCAGCCCACCCTCACTCTGGCGGACTGGTGAACCTGGCCTGAGCATGAGTTCCCAATAAAACGCCTTGGTCAGCCACTTTTAGATCTGATTCCTTTTTGAACATCTCCGCCTAAATTTACATTTGGTGCCAAACATGTGCATCCAATAATTATCCAACATTATCCAATAATGTTGATAATTTATCTTGTTAACTTTATAATTTTTCTGATTTCTGTGATTTGTACGCCTCTCAGAATCCATGTAATGATTGTTTCTACTCAGAATATTAAGTGTTTAGCATGGTCTAGAATTTCTAAAATGTCAAGTCATTATTATAGTGGTTCTTGGAGTCAAATTATTTTAATTAAGAAACTAAATCTCATTTTCTGTTATTTCTCTCAGAAGATGGAATCCTTGGTATATCAAGAGTAATTTTCATTCTGATTCTGGAAATAATTTTTCTGGTACTGTTGACTTCTAGTTCTCCTAATCCCTTGTGTGAGTTTGACCAAAAATGATACCAGCATAGGACCAGGAAAATAAACAGCGCAGAGTCATCCATGTGCTGTCATCCAAAGCCATCTACAAAATCTTCTGGAAGATAGGCTCTGGTATCTCTCTCTCCTCACAGTTTTTTTCCATGCCACAGTGGATGCTAGTGAGATCAACTGAAGATTTGTGTCTTATTTCCATGTATTGACTATGATTATTTAAGGGGGGAAGTCAATAGATCTGTACAGCCCCAAGTAGCTCATGACCTCATAGGCTTATTAATAAATCACTTTTATTTGGAACCCAGGGACACTTGGGTTCCATTAATAACTTGCAAGCTTGTCTCAAACTTCTTTCTTTCCATAATTTTCCTCAAGAAAGACCTAGAAAATGTATTCTCCTGTTCCTATTTATGATTTAGATTTTTTCTAGTGTTTTTTTTTTTTTAAAGAGAGAAGGACAGAGAAACAGAGAGAATCAATTTTTATTGAGTTTTTTACATGGCTTT
>PVKS010034169.1:0-21094 GCA_004027875.1 Aplodontia rufa | reverse complement strand
TATATATATATATATATATATTTATTTTTTATGGCAAGGGCTGTAACTGCTGAGCCACAACTCTAGCCCTCTATTTGTATTCTTGATGGCTGCCATTCTGACTGGAGTAAGATGAAATCTAAGCGTAGTTTTGATTTGCATTTCCCTAAATGTTAATGATGTTGAATATTTTTTCATGTATTTATTGTGCATTTGTATTTCTTCTTTTAGTTGATTTGCCTATTTATTACTCAGGTTATTTGTTTATTTGTTTTGGTTTTTTGGTGCTAAGTTTCCTGAATTCTTAATATATACAGGATATATTAATCCTCTGTAAGAAGAGTAGCTAGCAGTGGGTGGAGCAGTGGGTCAGCAGCTGGGGAAATTGCCTGGCTTGTGCAAGGACCAGGTTTGAACCCCAGCACCTTACACACAACTGTCAGAGACATGACAGCCAGATTAAAAAAAATAAATAAAATTGATTCTCTCTCTCTCTCTCTAAAAGGAGGAGGAGGAGGAGGAGGAAGAGGAGGAGGAGAAGCTTGCAAAGATTTTCTCCCATTCTGTAGGTTCTCTGTTCACATTCTTGTTTCCTTTGCTGTGCAGAGGATATATATATATATATATATATATATATATATATACGTATATATATATATATACACACATATGTACACGTATATATATGTGTATATATATATGTGTGCATATATATGTGTGTGTATATATGTGTGTGTGTATATATATATATATATATAAAATTTGTACCAGGGGTTGAAACCAAGGGATGCTAACCACTGAGCCACATTCCCTTTTTATATTTTATTTTGTGACAGAATCTCACTAAGTTGTTTAGGACCTTGCTTAAATTGCTGAGGCTAGTTTTGAACTTGTGATCCTCCTGTCCCAGTCTCCTGAGTTGCTGGGATTACAGGTGTGTGGCACCACACCTGGCTTGCAGAGCTTTTTAATTTGATGCCATCCCAGTTACTAACTCTTGGCATTATTTTCTGAGCTTTAGGAGGTCCCATTGAAAAAAAGTTACTGCCTTTACCTATAGGCTGGAGTGTTAACCCTACATTTTCTTTTACAAGTTGCATAGTTTTGGGTCCAATTCTAGGTCTTGAATCTATTTTGAGTTGGGTTTTGTGCAGGGTGAGAGATAAGGGTGCAGTTTCTTTCTTCTACACATGGATAGCCAGTTTTCCCAGAACCATTCCTTAAAAGACTGTCTTTTCTCCATTGTAGTTTTTGGCACCTTTGTCAAGGATCAGATGACTGTATCTCTGTGTCCTCTGTTCTGTAGAATTGGTCTGTATGTCTGTTTTTATGCTAGTACCATGCAGTTTTAGTTACAGTGGCTCTGGAGTATAATTTGAAGTCAGGTACTTTGGTGGCTCCAGCATTGCTTTTCTGGATTAGAATTGCTTTGGTTGGGGCTAAATAGTAGCTCAGCAGTTATGGTGCTTGCCTGGCATGTGAGAAGACCTGGGTTCAAACCCTAGCACCACATACACAACTAATGTTGGACCAACAAAGATCAAATGAAAAACTAATTGATTCTCTCTCTCTCTCTCTCTCTCTCTCACTGTTCCTGTCTTTCTCTTTGAAAAATTGCTTTGGTCACTCTGGGTTTTTTATTGTTCCAAATGAATTTTATAATGAATTTTATTACTTTTTTTTTTTAGTTCTGTGATAAATGTCATTAGTATTTTGATGGCAATTGCATGGAATCTGTATATTACTTTTGGTAGTATGGCCATTTTAACAATATTATTTCTGCCTATCCATGAACATGGGAGGTTTTTCCATCTTTTGTCTTGTTCAGTTTCTGTCTTCCATGTGTTATAGTTTTCATTGTAGAAGTCTCTCACCTCCCTGATTAGATTTTTTCCTAGGTTTGATTTTCATTTTGAGGATATTGTAAATAAGATCGTTTCCCTGATTTCTTTCTCAGAAAATTTACTAGTGGTATATAGGAAAGCTATTAAGTTTTATATGTTGATTTTGCAATCTGCTACTTTGCTGAATTTATTAACTCTAGCTGTCTTTCAGGTGGAGCTATGTGAATTTTTTTTTAATGAGGGACTGAACTTCGGGGCGCTTAACCAGTGTGTCACAATCCCAGCCCTTTTTATTTTGATACAGGGTCTCAGTAAGTTGTTTAAGATCTCCCTAAATTACTGAGGCTGGCCTTGAACTTGTGATCCTCCTGCCTCAGCCCTCTGAACCACTAGGATTACGTACATGGACCTGGCTTGGATATTCTAAGTGTAGAATCATATCATCTGCAGTGATCGTTTGGCTTCTTCCTTTCCTATTTCTAATCCCTTTTATTTCTTTCTCTTGGCGAATTTCTCTGACTAGAATTTTAGTACTATATGAAATAGGAGTGTTGAGAGTGGACATCTTTACCTTGTTCCAGATTTTAAAGGAAATGCTTACAGTGTTTCCCCATTGACTATGATGTATTTTGTGCTTTGTATTTTTCATACAGAGCCTTTATGATGTTGAAATAAGTTCCTTCTATTCATAGTTTCCTCCATGTTTTTTTTTTTTAAATCATGATTGGGTGTTGAAATTTGTTGAAGACTTTCACTGCATCTATTGAGATGGCTAAGTGATTTTTGTCTTTAATTCTATTTATGTGATAAATTCATTTATTGATTTGCTTATGTTAAATCATCCTCATATCCCTTGGATAAATCCAACTTGGTCATGATGTACAATCTTCTTAATATGTTGTTGAATCTGATTTGCTAATATTGTATTAAGGATTTTTACATCTAAGTTTATCAGGGATATTGGTCTATAGTTTTCTTTCCTTGATGTGTCCTTATCTGGTTTTAGTATGAACATGATATTGGCTTCATAGAACGAATTTGTAAGTGTTTTATACTTTTCTGTATAAAAAGAATATCTTAAAAAGCAGTCAGAGAGGAAAAGGAGTGATTAGATTCAGGGGGAACAATAATAGTATCAGGTAATTTTTTATAAAAAATAATCCAAGGCAACTAGGCATGGCGGTACATGCCTGTAAGTCCAGTGACTTGGGAGGCTGAGGCAGGAGGATCACAAATTCAAGGCCAGTCTCAGCAATTGAGCAAGGCTCTAAGCAACTTAGTGAGACCCTGTCTCAATATAAAAAATAAAAAAGATTGGGGATGTGGCTCAGTGGCAAAGCACCAGTACCAAAAATAAAATGAAATAAAAGCTTAGAGAAGCACTTCCACAATGACAGAGTAAAGACCTCCCAAATCCTCCATAGACTAATAAGAACATTGGTAAAAGTTATTAAAATATTTTTCAGAACTCTAGAATATAACTGAAGGCTTATAATAATCAGATGAGTATTTATTAAAGAAAAGTATTCAAATCACAATAAGAACAGTAAACTTCCTGGCTTTTAAAGTTGCTCTGTTCCCATTCCCTTCCCCCAAGCTCTGCATTATTCTTGAGAAATAGCTGCCTCAGAACCGTGGTAGCCATGAGAACCAGCAGCCTCATAGCTATTAGAGGTCTGGAGTTCCCCCAAAAAGCCCTGACTCTAGAGATTTTTCACTATCTGACCTGCCTCGAAG
Organism: Aplodontia rufa; assembly: GCA_004027875.1. Lineage (NCBI taxonomy): Eukaryota > Metazoa > Chordata > Mammalia > Rodentia > Aplodontiidae > Aplodontia > Aplodontia rufa. The sequence goes on along the minus strand of PVKS010034169.1, from coordinate 17,534 downwards.
ACCTCTGGAAAAACCCTCTTCCCAGGGGTTGTCTTTATTTGATTAGAGAGTTTGATGAGTTTGAATGCCCAATCCTAAAGGGATTTGCTGAAAAATAATCATTGAGATTATTTAGCAATGCAGCCAGCTGAGAAGATGATACCAGCCGGTGCAATGAGAGACTGGCCAGGAGCTTAAATGGAAAACCTAGTAAATGAGATCTTCAGAGGGAGAAAGGCAAAACTGCAATACGCTCCTGAAAACCTAGAAGACTACCTGCGCTTATGTGTGTGTGTGAATGTGTGTGTGAGTGTTAACGTGTGTGTACACACACACGCATAGGCCTATTCTCAAGCCAAGACAGCACTGAGAAGATCCCCTGTTCTCTCAGTGAACTCTGAGTATGGTCACTAGAGGATATCCCACTTAGACATATCAGAGTCAAATTATTGAAAGTCTAAAACAAAGAATCTGGAAAGCACAAGAGAAAAGTGTCTTATGTACAAGGGATCCCCAGTAAGACCAAGAGCTAACTTGTCATCAGAAACCCATGGAGCCGGAAGGAAAGGGTGACATATTCAAAGTACTGAAAGGGAAGGATAGTCAACCAAGATTTCTATGTCCAGCAAAATTATACTTCAGAAATAAAGAAGAAATACTCAGACAAACAAAACTGAATTTATTGCTACCATATTTGCCCTAGGAGAAATCTGAAGGAATTCCTTCAAGGCTGAAACGAAAGAACACAAGACAATAACCTGAATCCTTGTGAAGGAATGATGCATACCAGTGAAGGCAATACATACAGCATTACTACATTTTTGTTTGCAACTTTCTTCTGTTTATTTAAAAGACAGCTGCATATCTCAATAAGAAGGCAGTAGTGGAAAGGCAGAAGAACAAAAACGAAGTAAGCTAAATAGAATAGAAAAAATAGCCAATTGGAGGTATAGAGACTACTTTGTCAGCTTTGCATTATTCATAACTGGATTAAACATTCCAATCAAAAAGCAGACACTGGCAGAGTGCATTAAAATATGATTTAAGTCAGGAATGGTGACACACATCTGTAATCCCAGCAATCCCAGCAACTCAGAAGGCTGAGGCAGGAAGATCATAAGTTTGATGCCAGCCTCAGCAGTTCAGTGAGTCCCTAAGCAAATTAGTGAGTCACTGTTTCAAAAAAAAAAAAAAAACAGTTTGGGGCTGTGCTCAGTGGTAAGGCAGCACTGGATTCAACCCCCAGTACTGTGTGTGTGTGTGTCTATGATTTAACAGTATAATGTTTATAAAAGACACATTCTGGATCAAATTATATAAGTAGTTTGAAAGTAAAAGGATGGAAAAAAATACATATCATCCAAACTAAAAGAGACTGGGATGGCTACCTTACTATCAAACAAAGAACATTATGAACAAAAGTTTTAAATGAAGATAAAGAGGGGAGTTTTCTCATGTCAAGGGTGTCATTGTATTGGAAAGATATGTACTGAACAACAGAGCACCAAAATACATAAAGCAAAAACTGACAGCTGACAGGAGGAACAGGAAGTTGAATGACAATAGAATTTTCACTATCCCATTTTCAGTAATAGGGAAGCAGCATGGAAATGGATGGCTTAAAGCTCTCACCCAATCAGATATGTGGAGAAATATCTACCCATCAACAGCAAAATACACATTCTTCTCAACCACACATGAAATATTCTTCAAGACAGATCGTATGCTATGTTATAAAACCAAAACCTTTGATACATTAAAAAGGACTAAATTTTACAAAGTGTTTTTTTAAATAGTATTGGGAATTGAGTTTATAGCTGTAATCATTTATATAAAACAGAAGAAAGATCTCAAAAACAAACAACAAACAAATGGAATAGAAAAAGCAGACCCAACTGTATCAATTAAATATGTTAAATAAAAGTGTAGTAAAATATATTAACTAAAAGATGAAGATTGTCAGACCCAAGTGTGTGCTTAGTAGAAGGGACATACTTTAAATACTAAAAACTTAGACTGAAGGCAAAAGGATAGAAAAATATATACTGGCAAACACTAATTATAAGAAATCTGTTTTTTTTTTTTTAAAGAGAGAGGGACAATGGGAGAGACAGAGAAAGAGAGAAACAACTTTACTTAGTTTTTCACATAGCCTTCATTGCTCTAGCACTTTGTTGTGTACGTGGTGCTGGGGTTTGAACTCAGGTCTTTGTGCTTGCCAGGCAAGCACCGAAACCGCTGAGCCATCGCTCCAGCCCCAAGAAATCTGGGGTGGCTATATTTATATTGGATATTGTAGACCATACAGCAAAAGAATATTTCTAGAGCAAAAGAGGGAACTTTAATAAGGATCAAAGAGTCAATTTATGAAAAAAAAGATATAGTCTTAACTGTGTATACATTTACTGAGAGCTTCTAAAAACATAAAGCAAAAAATCTAATAACTGAATAAGAAAAAGACAAATCCACATGAATCAGAAAATTTACTCCACTCTCTCAGGAAGTGGTAGAAGCAGATAGAAAATCAGCAAGAATTATGGAAGACTTGAACACTGTCAAACAATTTGACCTAACACCTTTATAAGAACTTCACTGCCGGGTTGAGTGGTGCACGCCTGTAATCCCAGTGACTGGGGAGGCTGAAGCAGAAGACAGCAAATTCAAGGCCAGCCATAGGAATTTAGCAAGACCCTCAGCAACTTGGCAAGACTGTCTCAAAGTAAAACATTTTTTTAAAAAAGGTGAGGGGGTTGGCCTGGGGATGTACTGTAGTGTAGCTCAGGTACAAAGTGCTCCTGGGTTCAATCCCAAGTACAAAAACCATAACTTCACTCAGTGATGGTCAAATATACATTGTATTGATGTGTATATGTCAGTTTCGTAAGCTAGATCATATGCTGCATCATAATATGAACAAATTTAAAAGGATTAAAATAACATAGATTATATATATTTTATTTTCAGACATTAATCATTTAAGAAGTGTCTGAATATTTCCAATATTTAGAAATTAAATTATACACATATAAGTAAGTCTGGAGTCAAAGAAGAGATCATAAGAGGCATAAGAAAATATTTGGTACTGAATGAAATCATAATATCAGATTTGTGGTATGCAGCTGGTTGTGGTTTGGATCTGAAATGTCTCCCCAAAGCTCATGTGTTGAAGGCTTGGTCCCCAGTGCAGCAGTGTTCAGAGCTAGGGCCTTTGAGGGGTGATTGGATCATGGGGTTTCTGACCTCAGGAATGGATTAATCCACTTATGAATTCACAGTCTAGTTGGAGGAAGTAGGCCGTTGGGGGCATGTGCATGAAGAGTATATTTTATCCCTGGCCCCTCCCTCTCTCTTTCTCTTTTCTGGCTGCCTTGAACCGAGCAGCTTTGCTCAGCTGCCACATGCTTCTGCCACAATGTACTAGTGTCTTGCTGCAGCCATGAAAGCAACAACTGGGTCAAGCAACCATGGCTGAAACTACGAACCAAGATAATAAATCTTTTCTCCTTTAAGCTCCTTTGATTTTTTTTAGTTATCTTGTCACAACGATGGAAAATTGACTCATGCACAGCTAAAGCAGTGGTTAGAAATTTATAGCTTTATCCAACTTCATTGACATGGGTAACTAACAGAAAAAGCTGGTGCCCTTTACCACAGAACTTTCTACACACCTGATCCAGCACTTTAAGGAGCTGAAGATGGAGATCCAGTGAGAGACAATTGCTGCTTGTATTAGAAAATAAATGTTTATTTTCCAGGGGATTTAGAATCAGCACACTACAGTGACACAGCGAAATCGATGTTCATAGCAGCTCAATTTATAATAGCTAAATTATGGAAACAACTCAGATGTCCCTCACTGGTTGAATGGATCTGAAAACTGTGGTACATATATACCATGGAGTTTTACTCAGCAATTAGAAATAATGATGTTGCATCCTTTGAAGTTAAATGGAAGAAATTATGCTGAGTAAAATCAGCATAACCCAGAGAACCAAGGGTTGAATGCCTTCACTCATCTCTGGAGGCTGGAGCTAGACCCTGGCCATTGAGAAAGGAGGTCAATTATCATGATTTAATTTTGGAAAAGTTGTAATGACATATAACCTAAGGCATTTATAGAGATGTTTTGGGAAGGTGGGGGTGGGTGGGATAAAGGTAGATAATTGGGGGGTCTTGAGGGGTAAATATAAAATTCAGAACTTCTATGTATATTATATTTTTCATTAGAAGCATGTTTGACTGTTCAACAAATAAATTTCTTAATAAAAGAAAATAAATGTTTAGGGGCCAGAGCCACAGCTCAGTGGTAGAACACTTGCCTGGCATGCACAAGGACCTGGGTTTGAATTCCAGCACCACATACACAACTAAGTGTCAGAAAAACAAAAACTAGATGAAAAAGAAGATAAATGTTCAGAGGCCAGGCATGGTGGCTCATACCTGTAATCCCAGCAACTCAGGAGGCTGAGGCAGGAGGATCGCAAGTTCAAAGCCAGCCTCAGCAACTTAGCAAGACACTGTCTCAAAATAAAATATAAAAAGGGCTGGGGATGTGGTTCAGTGGTTAAGTGCCTCTGGGTTCAATCCCTGTTGCTCATCCCTCCCCAAAATGAAAATATATTGCATCAAAACCCAAGGAAAGTTATTCAGAGTTGTGTTGCTTTCTTAGTGTTTGGAGGGGTCACTTACTTTATCTTCTGTTTGGGAGGGGTTGTCTTGACATGCCTCAGATCGCTAGAGATTTTCCTGAGGTGACAGAAGAGTTGTGGCATTTATTTCCTACCCTCTGACATGCTTTTGTCTTACCAATCAACTCTATAATTAAAATAATAGACTAGTGATGAACTGTTGGATGGAGAGGTAGTTGGGATTCTTGCAGACTAGATTGTGAAATGAGGTTGGAATGCTGATGAAGTTCAGAGGTAAGAGAGTCAAGGTGAATTGCAGCCACTGCCAAGGGAAAACAAACCTTTATTAATGGAGACCCTGTCTTAATAAACAAACAAACAGACTGGGAATGTAGCCTAGTGGTAATGTGCCCCTGGGTTCAATCCCCATTACTGATAAATTAAGAAATTTAAAATGAGTAAATAAATTTAGGTTTAGTGCAGGTCAGGGTGAATGAATCTCACCAGGAGATTGTAGCCATCTTTGGCAAGGTTAAACTTTCTGAACTTCTGAAGCTGCTTTGCTTAAAACCAAAACCAAAACCAAAACCAAAACCAAAACCAAAACCAATCCCTTACTTAATTGTTGATTTGGAATCACTCCAGGTACAGGTTCGTTTCAGCCAGGGTCTGCCCTAGGTTATATCTGCTAAGACTCTTAGGAGAACACTGGATTAAAAATTGTGCCTAAAGGAAAGCTCTTTTTTTTAAAATGGATTTTAACGATGTTAAATAATGACCTATCTCTAAATACCAAAGAAAGAAATAGGCGTTAGGAAGACCAGCTCCTGGGAAGAGTTACTTGAAAGTTATGACCCGAGCGCGATCAGTACAAAGCATGAGTGAGTTTTGTCAGCTGGTCACTTTTTGCACAAAGCATGTTTTGCACACGGATGCGTGTTTTGCGTGCGAACACACGGATCCATGCTTTGCGCGCGCGCGCACACACACACACACACGCACCACAGTTTGCACATAGACGCATTTCCACGGAGGCCACACGTTTACACGCAGACGTGTTTGCACACGGATATATGTTCTGCACATACACTAATACACACTTCTCCGCTGTTTGGAAAGGCGCGGCGGCAGCCACAGCAGAGTGGGGACGAAGGGTTGGCACCCGGCGGTGATTAGCGTCGGGACAACCGCGTCCAGACAGCAGGAACTACAACTCCCGGCGCGCTGCCACCTCCGGCTGAGGACTGCCGGGCGCGCGGCTGACTCCTCCCAGCAGCCCGGCCCGGCGCGGCGGGGCCAAGTCCCTGCCCAGGTCTCAGCGCCCGGTGTCGAGGGCCGCAAGGTGCGGGCTCCCAGCCCGAGAGCCCCATGGAGCCGCGGGCCGCAGACGGCTGCTTCCTGGGAGACGTGGGTATGTGCGGGGTGGCACGGAGGACGCGGACGCGGGGCAAGGAATCGCCGGCCGGCCGGCGAAAGAGCAGGGACCGCGGGAGCTGCTCTTGGAGGGGACTGAAGAGACGCTTCTGTTGGCACTGGTCCTGGAGATGGGTGACGCGCCCTGCGCGTTTGGATGGGTGGGCCGCGATTGGAGCAGGGTGCTGGTGATCTCGAGCATCTCACACCCGGCTCTCGCGTCCGGCACCTTGACCCAAGCGCGCGCACTGCTGGGCTGGTCATCCGTGTGACGCACCAAGTGTGGGGGTTCGGAGCCGCTCCAGCACCGGAGCCGGGCGCAAGCCGGGGCGGGGCGGGGTGTGCGTGGTGTTGCTGGGGTGTCATTGCCCACTTGAGGGCCAGAACCCGGGACAGGTCCACCGAGTCCCTTGGTTGGGTAGCCCTGGTACGAGCGCTCCGTGGGAGCTGAACCGCCTTCTTGCGAGGCTGCAGTGTGACAAGCATCCTCCGCATACCGCAGGCTGCGGCAGGGACTCCATCCCAGAACGAGGGTACCCTCGGGACGCCGTGGCGCACGCGGTGAAAAAAGCGCTATCATTTGGGCAGCTCAAGAATCAGACGGATTAGAGGGCAAAGGGACAATGCCTGAGAAAGGAAACTTTCTTATATGAAGTAGTACGATGGCAGGTGAAACGAACACGAAGTCCCTTCGAAGGCTGAAAAGAAAAAGCGGGAAAAAAAACCCAAAAAAACAACAAACACCTCAACCCAAACCAAACCTGCCTAAGGTACTGTACAGTGGTAAAAACTAATGCAAATAAAAGTGGAAAATCACGAGGGTAAATTTAGCTGAAGAGGAAATTGCAGAGATAGCAAGGCAGAGATATTTTCATTGATTTTGCAAAACAACCACCTTCAGAATATCAAGGCATTTAATCAGGCTTCTGCTTTTACGCGGCATTCAAGTACAGGCAGGCTTAAGACTTTGACCCTGACCGTGTGATCTGTGTTCGATAGGCCCAGTTGAATATGCAGTGAACACTGAACCACTGAAGTCTATTTATTTTTATGCCATGTATTTTTATTAGTTCTTTTACTTAGACATAATAGTAAGATTCATTTTGACATAATTATAAAAGTATGGGATATAATTTGCTCTAATTCAGCCCCCCATACCCTCCCTTCCCCTTCCTCCCTCCCTCCCAAAGTCTATTTAAACACACATTTTATTTTGTTCTGGTAGAGGATTCAAAATAGCGTGGTGGCACTTCTGAACATGTTTGTTTGCATAGTTTGTTAAAGAAAGTTATCTAGAGAAGAAAAGCACAAATAATGGATGCACATGGTTGTTTTTGAGGTTGCCATATTTTAATTTAATACATTCTTAAAATACATTTTGCTGACTTTTAAATGTCCAACTCTAATGAATAAGCTGAGTGTTGGATACAAGACAATACTGCTGTCTCAGCAGAAGGGGAAGGCAAAGGAGAAGCTTTAACCCATTTTAACATTGTGACCTTAAATTCTTTTTTTTTTAAGAGAGAGGGACAGTGAGAGAGAGAGAGAGAGATACAGAGAAAGAATCAATTTTATATAGTTTTTCATGAGGTCTTTGTTGCTCAGACACTTGGTTGTGAATTTGGTGCTGGGGTTCAAACCTGTGTCCTCAGGCATGCCAGGCAAGTGTGTAACTGCTGAGCCACCGCTCCAGCCCTGTCCCAAGTCCTTTTTATGTTTTATTTTGAGACAGAGTCTCACTAAGTTGCTGAGGCTGGCCTGGAACTTGTGATCTTTTTGCCTCATCCTCCTGAGTCTCTGGGATTGAAATTGTGTGCCACCGTGCCTGGTTACATGTTTTTAATATAACACCTTGCAGAGATATTGATTAGAGAGTCTTACAATATGGCTTTTTCACTAGGCACAAAGAATATAGGTAGAGTCACAGGTCTGCTGTCAAATTCCCCAAATATTCTTGAACTCAATCCAGAGCTTTTCTTTCCCAGCTTGCTTGATTTTTTTTTTTTTTTAAGAGATTGGGTCAGGGAGAGAGAGAGAGAGAGAGAGAAGGAACGAATCAGTTTTATTTAGTTTCTCATGTGGTTTTGTTGCTCCCACACTTTGTTGTGTACGTGGTGCAGGGGTTGGAACCCGCTCCTCACACATGCCAGGCAAGTGTCTATAACCGCAGAGCCACTGCTCCTGACCCCCAGCTTGCTTGATTTTGTTGCTTCCTCCCTTACTCTCAGTTGAATGAGCACTGTGGGAAGGGGCCAGAGAAGATCCTCCACATTTTAAATTCTGACATTCTTTACTTCTGTGATTGGGAAAAAAAAAGAAAAAAAGAATTCATTAGGGCAGAAATTCAGGGCATTTTCTAAGGAGTAGAGAGATACTTCAAGCAGAAAGCTTATCTTAAAATAGGAATTCAAACCAGAAAAACTTATTTAGGGCCATCAAAGGTATCAAAGGAGATAAAAGACAGTTCCAAACAGTGAGCATTCTCCTGGGCAAAATAGTGTAAATCATTGTCTTCTCTTCTTCATCCAATGGCTTCGTGAAACTTTACCTGCAATCCTAAGACAGGTGAGGCTTAGAGGATTTAAAATAAAAAATTCCCGAAAGTAGTTCCAGAGCTCAGGTCGATCTAAGGCACAGCCCAGGCTCACTGTGCCTTGTTGGGACTGGGAACTAGAGGACAGGAAACCTCTCCCCACTTTGTCACAAACACCTTGGGGTGGCTGAAGGCAGGGGAAGGAGTTGAGGTAGCTGACTACTGGGCAGGTGAGTGAGGAGGAGAGGAGAGGAAGATTTGGAGATGAAGGTGACTAATTAGGTGCATTTTCTTTTTCGGTACTGGGGATTGAACCCACCTGTGCTTAACCACTGAGCCACATCCCCAGCCCTTTTTACTTTTTATTTTGAGACAGGGTCTCACTCAAGTTACTCAGGGCCTTACTAAGTTGCTGAGGCTGGCCTTGAACTTGTGATCCTTCTGCCTCCTGAGCCGTTGGATTACAGATGTGCACCACCATGCCCGTAATTAGGTGCATTTTCCTCAAGGTCTCACGGTTCATTAAGCAGCGACCTTCTTTCCTTCCTCCTGGCTCTTTCACTTCTTAGACGATCTATTTTCACTTTTCTCTTTGTCTTTCACTTTCACTCATTCTCTTTCACTTTCTTTCCTCCACTTTTATTCATTTGACTGTTTTATCCAAGAAAAGAAACATTTATATTTAATTTTTGACCTCATGGAACATATCTTCAAACTATACTGTCATTTGACCTTAAGATTACCAACAAAGAATATTTTAGGATTCATAATTAAAACACTTAAAAAGACATGGTTGAAAACATCTTTAAAAGTAACAAGATAACCAGGCATGTTGCTGCAAACCTGTAATCCCAGTAGCTTGGGATGCTGAAGCAGGAGGATCACAAGTTCAAAGCAGCCTCAGCAATTTAGTGAGGTCCTAAGCAACTAAGTAGGACCCTGTCTCAAAATAAATAAATAAATAAATAAATTAATTAAATTAAATAAAGTAGGGGCTGGAGTGATGGCTCAGCGGTTTCGGTGCTTGCCTGGCAAGCACGAGGACCTGGGTTCAGACCCCAGCACCAACTAAGTGTTGGAGCAACAAAGGCCGTGCGAAAAACTAAATAAAAAAGTTGTTTAAAAAAATAAAATAAAAATAGGCTGAGGATGTGGCTCAGTGGTTAAGTCCCACCGGGTTCAATCTCTGGTACCAGAAAAAAAAAACAAAAAACAAATAAACAAGCAATGAGATAGCTGGATGCACCACTGCATCGAACTCGGGTACTCATGCTTGCCAGTACACTTACAATCCCAACTACTCAGGATGTAGAAGCAGGGAGATTGCAAGTTTGAGGCCAGCCTGGGCAACTTAGTGAGACCCTGTCTTAAAAATAAAAATAAAAAAGGGCTGGGAATGTAGCTTAGTAACAGAGTCCCTCTAGATTCAACCCCAATCCTGAGAAGGGGCAGGGGGAGGGGAGGACAGAAAACAAAAGAGCCCAAACTATTTTTTGAGATTTTTTTCTCCCCTTGGCAATCAAGATGACTTCTAATTTGTCTAAAGTTTTTCTTTTCCTTTCCTTTCTTCTTCTTCTTCTTCTTTTTTAATACAAAGAGAGAGGGATAGTGAGTGAGAGAGAATCAATTTTACTTAGTTTTTCATGTGGTTTTTGTTGCTCTGACACTTCATTGTGTACATGGTGCTGAGGTTCGAGCTCATGTCCTCACACATGCCAGGCAAGGGCTGTAGCCACTGCTCCAGCCCCAAGTCTGCTAAAGTTTAAATGCAGTCAGCATGATTAAAGTTTGGTGATACTGATCCACACCATTTTTCAGCACACACTTCTGAGCACACATGTTGTCTTTAGTTACCACAATGATTCTGCAGAGTAGGTGTTGTTATCCCTGAGCTCTGGGGAGGAGGGATAAACCCATAATTGCAGAAATAAACCCATGAGGACAAAGAGAGTGGCCTACCCACTGTACTTGTGCTCCTTTCTCATCATCTTAGTGCAGCTTGCGGAGAAGGCAGAGATGAGCGGATGGTGTGCCTTGTCCCTTACTAAGAGTTGTGAAGGATGTATGAGGTCCTTCTCAGCTCCGACAGCTGTTCCGTGCACAAGTCTTAGCTGTCTCTGGCACTTGGGGATAAGTCACTCAGGATAGTAGATTTTCCCTAAGAGCTAAAGATGAGCCCACTGAGAACCTTCAGAAAACCATGCCTGGCAGCTTCTGGTGGCCGCCCAGCATGTGTAGTGGGACTCCTCCTTCTAACCACATTTATTGGTGGGGCATGTCAGAAGGCTACCCCTCCTCATTTCAGGAATGTTGGGGGGGCAGGTGTGATGGCACACGCCTATAATCCCAGCAACTTGGGAGGCTGAGGCAGGAGGAGCACCAGTTCAAAGCTAGCCTCAGCAACTTAGTGAGGCCTTGTTTCAAAATAAAAACTAAAAATGTCTGGGGATGTGGCTTGGTGGTTAAGCACCATTAGGTTCAATCCTTAGTACCAAAAAAAATGTTTTGGGGGAACAGTTTTTACTAGAACCCTTGGACTGCATTCAGTTCTGAAATGACATTTTTGCTTTTTGCTGCCAGGACCGCAGATTCCCTTTAGTGACTTATTTTGAACAAGATTCTCAGTTTGCACCACATCTAATGGTTTATCCTGGATCTGATCCTGATTCAAAGCCATAGGGCTGGATCAGCTTTATGTTAAAGGCGTCCTTGGTGGTGTTTGAACACACTCTGTTGGAGTGGGAATTTTGGCCACTGAGAAGCTGGGGTAGGAGAGGAGTGGCTTGGGTCATGGTCGCAGTAAAGTCAGGGCTACTGGAGTGGGCACAGATGGAACAGCATGGAGGATGGTCTCTGGAGAATTTGCTTGCTTTGTAGTGGGCAGGGCCCTCTCTGGGAGGTTGGGCCATGCCTGGGCTGAGGAGTTGCTAATTGGGCTCAAAGAGCAGGTCTCTGTGCTCCAGAAGACTAAATGGGGTGCTGGCAACCAGCTCTCTGTGGGGAAGGGAGAAGAAGAAGAAAAAAAAAATCAAACAAACAAACAAACAAACAGAAATAAAACTCTGATTTGCTCTTTTTCCCTGGTGTAAATGCACCATGGCTGTCTGGTCAACAGAATTCCTAGCTTTTTAGCAGGGGGATCTGTGGAGCTGGCCCCAACATACCACTTTTAAAAGATTCAGGACTGGGGTTAGGGATTTAGCTCAGTGGCAGAGTGCTTGCCTAGCATGCGCAAGGCCCTGAGTTCCAGCCTCAGCCCTGGGGGGGGAAAAAAAAAGATTCAGGGCTGGGTCTCAGTGGACCTGGGAACTAAGCAGGTAAAGTGGTCAGGAACTCAGACAGTCCCACGCTGGGACTCAGACAAGGATCAAGTTACTGGAACTGGAATGCAAGGTGGGGCTTGTTAGAGAACAGAGCCTGAGAGAACTGGCACAGGAGCTCCAGGTAGGATTCAGGAATAGTAATAAAGATAATAAGGATCCCTTAATAATCACAGCACCTGTCACTTACCGAGTGTTTTCAGTTGGCTAGGCACTGTACAAAATAACATCCAGACATAAGTTCTCTCAATCCCAGCCACCCTGTAGATAGGCATTCATATCACCATTTTACTAGGGAGGAGACAGAGGCTTTGAGAGAATAGATTGCCCACGGTGAGAGGGCCAGCTGTTAGTGACACAGACAGATTTGAACTCTCCAGCTGGGTGGTTCCTGGGCCTGGTCCCTGCACACAGCAGCTTCCCACGGGCAGACTGATGGGGACTGCTGCCTGATCTATTCAGCTAGGGTTTTTCAGTCTCAGGATAAGTCTTGGTCCTGGGCCTGGCTCAGATGTGAGGGTGTCAAAGGTGCCAGATGAGGACAGAAGGGGTTGCAGGAGTAGGGAACCAGAAAGGCCCACAGCTGTCCTGGGCTGAATCAATATGGTCCTGCAGCAAAGGCCATTCCTTCTTAGGTTGATTTCTGCAGTTATCTGGAAGTAGATACAGAGATGATGTCCATGGAACTCTCTAGGTTCAAGGCAAAGGTTTTTGCTTAGCCATTCATTAGCAGGGGCCCTTCAAGCAACAGGAACCATGTAAGCATCACCATGACCCTGAACTGAAGTGGAGGGAGGGGCAGGAATGAACTGGAATCCAGCAGTCAGCGCTGGATCACACACAGTCCAGGGCTACAGCCTTGGCCGTGTTACAACACATTCTTCTTTAATTGATGTACTAGTTCCTGGGTGGCCAGAGTATGCAAGCACAACTGTGTCATCTCAGGTCATTGTCTGGGAATGGGTAGACTTCTAAGGGGCTGGAAGGTGGTTGAGGTTTGGTGGAGCTGGGACCGAACCAACTGCAGGGATAAGAAGCTCAGTCCAGCACATAAAAGATGCTTCTGGGGAATATTTATTCATTCAGATTCTTGTGTGTCAGGTCTATGCTGGAGCTGGAGGCCAATCTGCCATGGTCCTGCTCCTAAGGTGCTCAAGGACCCTTAAGGGAAAGGTTGGGAAGGGGAAAATGCAAATTAGCTGTTTCTACGGAGGTGAAGGACTTGGGTGGATGGGCCACACACTTGGAGGCTTTTTGAAAGAGCAGACATTCCTCTGGGTCTTAGTGGTGGAGAAGGAATTTAGTCACTTAGCTGGAAGGGAGATGGACCTAGGGCATGGGGGACTGAGGGAGGGTATTCCTGACATACAAGGAGGCTTCAGACCATGTGACACTCTGAACCACAAGTAGATCAGAGTCATTGTGCTATGGGAGAAAACTTGCCTCCAAAGAGCCAAGGAGTTCCCATAGTGAAGGGGGAATATGAGTCAGGACCAGCGGAGTTCTTTGATGGCAGAGAACTTCAGCACAGTCAAGAGTATAGACAGGTTTATTTAAGAAAGACGATACAGTATTCAAGGGAGAATGTGGGCTGTCTCAAGAGAAATGCCTTTTGGATAAAGCAAGGACAGTGGCTGGGGGCTGGACTGGAGGTGAAGCCCGTGTGGAATGACATAATTTTCAACCAGTTTTCCCTGTACTTGACATTGCCCTTCTGTTAAAGGGCACGAGTCCAGGGCACCACCTGCAGAGTTGTTGGAATTGCAATTGTTCACAGGTGCTTTTTGCATTTCAATGGACACTCGCTTTGAGACTCAGTATCTCCTCTTTTATCCTCAAATTCCTATCTCAGTTGGAGAGCTGTAAGACTGGGTAGGACACTGGAAACTGAAGCCAGTACTAGGTCCAGGTGACCTGCAGGTCCTATTCAGAGAAAGGAGCCCCTGGAGGATTGTAAGCAGAACAAGGCAAGGTCTCAGGTTTCTAGGGCAACACTCCCCAAGGGAGAGAGTGCTGGGATTTGGGAGGGGGCATCCTGTCACACTGAGGTCCAGGCTCTGGGGCTGGAAATGGCCTATGGTCAGACCTGCCCAGTGTACTAGTTGACTGTGTTTCCTGTTCACTCTTCAGGGATAGATTTAAGGTTCAAACCCACATGCTGCCCTTCCTTTTACCTGTCACTGGGATCTCTGGTGCTTCCTGCTGGTCTTTTTGAAGAATGTAGCTCCCTCCCCCTTGTGTTGCAACCCTAGAAGGGTCATCCAGGATTATGGGGGTGTCAAGAAAGGTTGTTGGGAATGCACCCCAGACAGTTACACCCCTCCCAGTCCTGCTGTAAAACTGTGTCCTGTGAGTTCAGTCGGTAGGTGACAGCCCCCTCCATGCCCCAGGTCCTCTTCTATCTTTGTGTCACTCTTTAATTTTTTTAAGAACATAAGGCATAAAGTTTACCATTATAGCCATTTTCAAGTGCACAGTTCAGTGGTCAAAACACAGTCACATTATTGTGCAACCATTAGCACTAATCACCCACCGAACTTGTTCCATCTTGCAACACAGACCCAATGGACCCATTCAATACTAATGTTCCATTTCCCTGCCCCTGGTAACCATCGTTCTACTTTCTGTCTGTTTAATTTTGACACTTTAGAGACCTCCTGTAAGTGAAATCATACAATATTTGTCCTTTTATGACTGGCCTATTTCACCGAATGTCTTCAGGGTTTATCCCTGTTGTAGTGTGTGTTGGAATGTCCTTCCTTTGTAAAGCTGAATAATATTCTGTTGTATGTATCTGCCACGTTTTTTGTCCATTCATCTCTTGATGGACACTGAAGCTGTATCTGTATTTTAACTACTGTGAATGATGCAGTTGCAAACATGAGTGTGCTAGTATTTCTTCAAGTCTTGGCTTTTAGTTCTTTTGAGTGTAGACCAGGAAGTGTGATTGCTGGATCACATGGTATTCTGTGTTTAACCTTTTGAGGAGTTGCCTGCTGCTTTCCACAGAGGTTCTACCATTTTGCATTCCCACCAGTGGTGGACCACGGTTCCTATTTCCCCACACCTTGCCAATACTTACTTAGGTTTATGATTTTTGGTTTTGTTTTTGAAAGTAGCCCTCTTAATGTGTATGAGAACAGACGTTGAACATATTTTCGTATGCTGTTGGCCATCTGTCTTCTTTGGATAAATGTTTATTCAAATCTTTTGCCCATTTTAAAGCTGGATTATTTGTTATTTGATTATTCAGTTGTAGAAGTTCTTGTATCTTCTGGATATTAATCCCTTATCAAGTATGTGATTTGAAGATATTTTGTTCATTCCATAGGTTGTCTGTCGACTGGGCTCTTCGATGGACAGACATTTCTCTCTTTTTCTGTTTGTTTCTTTTTAATCGTATCTGCTACTTCTCATCTTTGTCATCAATTGTTGCTGCTAAGCCCACTGCTGCTCTAGTTTATTTACTAGAAAATATGGTTACCAATAAGTTGCATTTCCTCTGAAGACTAATCATATAAAGAAATAAATGTAGATTTTCTCTTAAAAAGCTGTATGTCAAGACAGGCATGGCAGTGCATGCCTGAAATCACATAACTGGGGAGGCTGAGGCAGGAGGATCACAAATTCAAAGCAGCTTCAGCAATTTAGGGAGACCCTAAATAGCTTAGTGAGACCCTGTCTCAAAAAGTAAAAAGGGCTTGGGGTGTTACTCAATGGTTAAGCACCCCTAGATTCAATCCCCAGTGCAAAACAACAACAAAAACTCACTCCCCTATATATGTATATTATTAAGAACTGTATGTCCAAACTTAATAATTGGCTTTAGTAATTCAATTCAAATTGATTGATTGATTGATTCATTCATTCATTCACCCAGCAGGTGGACATGAGCATTTTCTTTGAGCTGTGGACCATGTCAGGTACTAGGAACAGAGATGAATAAACAAAGCTTGACCTGGATAACCACAGTTTCTCTCCTGGGTGATGCTGCCCATCCCTGGAGCTTGGGGGATCATGTTTCTGAGTTCTTACTTGAAATGGTTGCAGTGTTTGGATTGTTTCTACGTTCCTTTCCCCTGACTGAGCTGCCTATTGCTGCATCTTACTTGTCTTTGTGTGTGGTAGTGGAGGGTGCTAATTCTAATTCCATCTTGATCTTGATATGTCCCTGAATGGATGTATGTCAAGAGACCTACATGCCACCCAGGTCCCACCACGGGGAGACTGGATCGTGGAGAGGAGCGAGGTCCACACGGTTGTCCAAGGAGTTTGGACTCCACCCTCCAGGCAGTGGGGATCACTCAAGAATTTTTTTTTCTTTTTTTAAAGAGAGAGGGGCAGTGAGGGAGACAGAGAAAGAAAGAGAGAAACAACTTTATTTAGTTTGCACATGTCCTTAGTTGCTCCAACACTCAGTTGTGCACGTGGTGCTGGGGTTTGAACCCGGGTCCTCGTGCTTGCCAGGCAAGCGCTGAAGCCGCCGAGCCACCGCTCCAGCCCCTCACTCAAGAATGTTGACGCGGGTGTTGGGACCAGTTGTATGATCGCGTATCCTGCCTTGGGTTTTGACCCCTCCCGGAGTCCTAGGTGTGTTCATTCCCTGGGATGGAAGTGCCGGGGGTTTTAGCCCAAGCTCTGTTTCCTCTGCAGGTTTCTGGGTGGAGCGCACCCCGGTGCACGAGGCCGCCCAGCGCGGGGATAGCCTGCAGCTGCAGCGGCTGATCGAGAGCGGCGCCTGCGTCAACCAGGTCGCGGTGGACTCCATCACGCCCCTGCACGCGGCCAGTCTGCAGGGCCAGGCGCAGTGCGTGCAGCTGCTGCTTGCAGCTGGGGCCCAGGTGAGTGGCCTCCGGGGACAGCCGGGCTGCAGGTGCGGGAATGGATTTAATCGGCTAGGGAGACCTCTGCAGGGAGGAAGAGAAATGACTTGGGATTTGCCTTCTGTGATGGGTAAACAGGGATACGCCGGACTCCTGAGTGAGGCTGGGAAGAAAAGGCCGGAGGACAGGACAGGTTGTGCTGGAAGCTTGGGAGGAGAGAGGGGTGGCACCTGTGCTGCACACTGAGTGCCAGGAAGTGCTCAGGGCCTGAGGAGTTTCAGCAAAGTTTGATGGTGGGGGTGCCCTGCCCTGGTAGGGGGTTCAAGCCTGGGTTCAGAGAGCATCGTTCCAGGGTCCAGGATGCCTGAGCAGGGGAGGCTGGCAACCTAGCTCCCTGGGGTGGAGGGAAGGGAAAAAGGAGCAAAACCAAAATTCTGGTTTGGTGGCTTCCCTGGTGTAAATGCTCACCTGTGGCTGGTTTGAAGGCGCCAGTGGTTTCCAGCTGGCTGAATTCCTGGCTTTTTAGCTGCTGGCTTTGGGGAACTGGTAGGAATCCCCACCCCAAACACAGGCTGAGAGACTTATAAGGAATGTGGGCCTCTGGTCTCAGAATTGGAAGGATGAGGAAGAAGTGAAGGCAGTGTACCATCTACTCTTTCCAGAAGCTTGTGATGGAACAAGCTTCTGGAAACAGAAGCTGAATTTGGACAAATTCTAAGTGGAATTTGCCAATTTAGGGAGTTGCGCCTCCACCAAAGGTGTGTCTTTTTCTTTGAACTTCCATGCCTAGCTGGTACCTTAGTACACAATAGGAAACGAGCTCTACTACTACTACTAC
>PVKS010034168.1:0-21133 GCA_004027875.1 Aplodontia rufa | reverse complement strand
CTTTTAAGAAAGAGTGTCATTCTATGGCTGCACTCAGAACCTGTGCTATCTGACCATGCAAGCAACAGGACATTGTAAGGTCTTATCCACAGTTTCCTTGAGTTGAGAAGTCTTGAGGTAGCTAAATCAGCTGTGGCCTGGACACACCTGGATATAAATTCCTTAAATAACAGCGTTCTTAAGTTGGCTTTCAGGAAAAGAGTTCAGAGTCCACTCAAGGACTGTTTGGAAACAGCTTTTCCAGAATGGTCAGATGCTGAAGAAGCCAGCTCATTTGGTCAATAACATTTTGGTGTTATAAACACAGAATGCCTTGTGGAGACTATGATAATTTCCCCCAATATGCAACCTGTGAAAAGGTGTGATGGCCAGCTATGCCTGCACAAAGGAGACTTGAAACTCCCCATTTACACCATCCAATCCTGTTCTCCCTTCCTATAAATCTCGTGCACTACCAACCACAGGGATTGGAGCTTGGAGCTTCTGGCCTTTTTATTGGCCACAGAATAAAGGTTTTTCTTTTTGCAACAACCTGGTGCTATAGTATTAGCTTCCAAGCATGTCAGGCAGAGAAAGCATGATATTAGTAGGGTCTCCGATAGCTTAGGAAAAAGGCATTGCAACACAAATCTAACTGGTCCTCTTTCTCCCTGATTAAACCAGAAAACACTGTCCCTAAATATCATAAAATATTGTATAACTCACTTTTTATGACAATGATATAGAAATATCTTAAGATGCTTGGATTGATATTTTTATTTGCATATGATAGCATATTTACTCTTTATTTGTGCATTATAATTATACATAATAGTGCTATTCGTTATGCCATACTTACACATGCATATAACATAATTTGGTCAATCTAATTCCTTAGTAGTTTCCCTTTCCTGTCCCTTCTTTCTCCCCCTGATTTCTACTCTACTAAGATTCATTGTGCTATATTCACCCATGGACATAATAAAGTTCAATATCTATGTTTCTTAATCTGGATAATTGTACCTTTAGTTTGGAAGAGAATAATCTGAGTAATTCACATATTAATTGCTGATTTTGACAAGATATAAGGAATAGTTATCAAATCACTTGTCTAAACTGATATATTTCTTACTATAAGCAAAATACATTCCCATGCTGTACACCTTGATAAAGTATGTGGTCAAAAATTTCCTCAGTATCATTCTAGTTGGTGGACCTCTCCAGAAAGCAGCCAATGATTGCTTATTGAGAGATTAGATAATGCCATTTCTAAAAAGTCCCTCAACGCACTGCAGTTTGTCTTCCTATTGAAACAATTTGGCACCAGGAACATTTGAATGAAGCCTGAACTTGAAGCACTTATTAGCTGTATGCTTATTTTAGTGCATCTTTTATAGTATTATTTTTTAAAAAGCAAATTTATTGGAATTGAAATACCCATTTTAAAAATATATGCAAGCTACATTATATATATATTGTTATATATTATTTATTTTATGTATTATTGTTTTATTTTCTCTAGTTGTTAATGGAACCTAACTGAGAGACTAATCCATGGTCCCATTATGGTTTATAGTCTTTCTGTGTTGTTCACTGAAACAATGTAATATTGATTTATCTAATCAATAAAAAAAACCAAGTGTTTACTTCCTGGACAAACAAAAAGATGCTTAATTATTTTATTTTCCATAGTAAAAATTCAGAAGTTATAAAAAGTTAGTGAAACAAGTCTCTCATTAACGCTGTTTAGGTAATGACATTTCTTGACATATTTGGCATTCCCTGAAAATATTCAGAAATTCATAACACAAGGTAAAGAGAAATGATATACTTGAGTAATAGAAGAAAGCAAAAACTAAATATAAAGCAGATAAAACAGTAATACAGAGACTATGGAATTTTGCTCTAATACTATTCCTGGGATCCCCAGGCACAGGTTTTAGTCTGCAAGTTCCAACTGACTATCATCTGTCACCTGCCCACAACAAGAATGTAATTAACAAAGAGAAAAATGATAGTGGAGAAAATTAATATTACTTATGATTTAACCATAATCCAAAGACAGTCCTTAAAAAAATGTCTTCCACAATCCAACACCAGCATTAGGAGAATAAAACTCTAGAAAGATCAAAGCATATTTATTACAAGTCTGGTTTGGAAATTTAATTCTTTGGACTTGGTGGCACTGGAGGCATGGGACAGATCCCATTTCCAGCACAAGGTGGAGATGGCAAGGGGAAACATATTAAACAGTCCTTTAATATTAAAGGAGCCCCTGTCACAACATCTCCTAGTCACCCCACATCCCAGTCCTCCTCCTCTGTCTTTGTCCTTACCTCTGTCTTAAAGAAGTTGGAGCTCCTTGTTCCCTGACTGTTTACTGCTGGGTTGGTGTGTAGACTCCTCCAAGATCACTGGTAGTGCATAAGTAAGAGGAGTCTGATACTAATGGATATTTATGCCTGAACCTAGAAGTGTCATCCTAAATTGTAGGGCAGAATATAAGAAGGAGCTGAAGTCAGAAGATACCCAATTAAATAAATCATGTAGGGAGGGTTTTCTTTTTCTTTTTCTTTTTTTAATAGCCTTATAGGCACAGACTAGCGTACTCATTTTAACTTTTTTATTTTTATTTTTTGTCTATCTAAATAGAAGATCTTGTCAAAGCTATTAGCTTCAACTAGTGGAAGGTCTTTCTTTTGCTTTTAGACAATCATGTATAAAACTTTTTATCTACAACTTCTTGATCTTGCATCCTTTGGGGTGGAATAGGTACCAATGACTCCATTTCATTCTGACAATTTCATTTCTCACAAGGCATCATTGGTGAATCACCCTATGGTCTATATTTCTTTGCCGCTCATTGCTGGAACAGACCTGTCAAGGTCTTTAGTCCCATTTAGGAGGGGAATTGACAAGAAAATTAGGAGTCAGTGTTAACACCCTTTTATCCAGAATTGTATCAAATCTTTATCAATTACAAGAAAACCATATCAATATTTTTTAAAAGCCTTATTGCTCTAAATATGAAGAACTAAATTCTAACTTTTTCATATTTATATTCAACTTAATCACATACCTATCACATCTTATAAGATTTATCCTTTATAAACAAACAAAAATTTATTCAGAACCTTTGAAACTTGTTTAGATCCTATCCCTCTCTTTCTCCTCTCTTACTCTCTCTCTCTCTCTCATTTTCTCGTTTTGGAACAATCCAATCGTATTAGGATCAAACTCTTAGTTTATTATGTAAAACCCTTTTGCATAAAAAATCTTCCTTCTTTAAATATATTATAACTAACCAGAAAATATTTAATTGTCTTACTAATATATAAATACATATATGTGTGCCAAAATGATTTTATACTATGGTTTTATATGCTGCAAGTATAGTAATTATAAATCATTAATTTACAACACTACATAATAATTATAGTCAATGTCATCCAAGAAGAAAAAAATTCACATATGATATCAGTATTGTCTAAAATAATCTGTTATTTCTTTGGGTCTCCTTTACATTTGGGATAAAAAGGAAAACCAATAAAATTAAATTTCTTGAATTAAGAATTCCAATCATGTTTTAAACAACATTTGTTTATAAAGCTGTTTTTGAACTTAGTCTATGTCTACACTTAATGTAGAGTATCATTGAGGGTCTTCAGATATTTGTTGACGAATTGATGTATACTCACTCATATCCAGATTGCAAGCAAACTATGGATGCCTTATATATGTGTAAGCACTATACTAAAAGTGTGACATATGTAGGGTATGATAAGCCCCAAATTTTTGTTTCTGAAGCATGTAGGTTTCTTTCTGCAAGAAATAGAGTAAAAAATAAATGTCTAAAAATACAATCTAAGTACTCCATAAGAGCAGTCTACCAATTGCAGAGAAGCAGAGCAATCTCTCCAGTGTCTATTATAAATATTGTATTAGCGCACATAAATAAACATATTTTATTAATAAACTAGGTAAGTAGTAGCTACTAACTCTACTTAAAAAAGCATTAATAAGTCTTTTAGAGCAAAACAAAAAATGTTCACTTCAAACTTATTGTTACCTAAAATTGGTGGTGGTTTTTTTCATAATTTGAATATTAAATGAGTTGCTTTTATATAATTGATTGTCTGGTATTTGAAAAGGGTGAACAAATATGGCCTTCAATCACCTTAAAATGTTACTGTGTAATGCCCATCCCTCCTCTCGAATTATTTGCCTATATAAGAAGAAAACACATTTCTTTTTTTATTCAGGAGTTGAGCTGTTGTGCAAACACAAATGCATATAAAGTAACAGTATGATATGCATTTGATCCTAAATAAGTATTAGTTGGCTTCTTGGGGAGGAGAATAAAGAGTACCTTACACTGTTGATTATCTTCCTAGATTCCTCCCTATCTTTCCTCCTCTCCCTGCTCCCATCCATCTCCCCCTCCCACTTATCCATAATTCCTGTAGATTAAAACATGCTTTCTAGACCTACCAAAAGTGTAGCGACACTTAAAGTCAATTTCTAAATGTGAATTATCCCTCTGGGAGGGCTGTTTTCAAACATATTGAAAGGTCATGAATCTCTTGGTGGTATATCAATGTGTTTATAGAAAAATTAAAATACCTATATAATTTACTGAAAAGACAAAATCTTGTGATGTATAATACATGAGTCAGTAAATGACAAGATCACAAGATAATTTCATGTAAGAAAAATTAATACTCAGAAAATTCTATCTATGCACTTTCTCTTTATTCTTACTCTCTCTCTCTCTCTCTCTCTCTTTCTTTCTTTCTTTTATGAGCTGAGCAGCAAAACCCCTTGCAAGTATTAGGAAGCCAAGTTTAGAAGCTTAGTTACAGGAGCCCACTTCTATGCATAAGGGCTTGTAATGCACAGAAAAAAAAATCAAAGTTCATTTCTCAGAAAATCTTAATCATATCAGTAAGTAGGCATTCTTTAGGACAGGTTAATTAGAAGGTTAACTCTTAATAATCTTACTGTGTAGTAAAAACACTGGGAGCAACCAATCATAAAATGTTTTCACATACCAAAGATGTATGAAGATGTATCTATCTAATAGAAATATGCTATCTTTCATATACAATACATTAACTTTTAAGAATTTAGGACATTTGAATGTACAATTGGCAATCGACATTTCAGGGTTTAACTTATTTACAAGTAATTCAAATTTGTATCTCTATTATATGCACTGTAAATATTTATCCCCTCTATATTTACCCAATATCCTCATTTTAAGTTATTTCCAGATTACCTGTGAAAACTGAAATATCAGACAAGCATAGTCAATACTTAAAATTATTTCTTTTCCAAGGAGAACTCCTAAAAATTGCTTAATTTAAGACAAAGAGATTAATGAACATCACATATTAAACATCTAACAGAATTCCTTAGCTAGGAATTCAGGCAAAATGTATGCTAACAATTGTGAAGATGTTTCTGTTTTACCTACTAACATATTTAAATTAAACCATGTGCCAGAGATCTACTTATGTTACAATTCCAGTCATAAGATAAAACAACATCTTAATATAAATTTATCAGGTTTATAAACACATAGTTAAACACAAATTGTATTTATGACAAATTGAAACAGGCTGTTTGCATATTCCTATGGCTAAACTTTAAGATTTCTATTTGTAAGTCTTATATAAGCCTCAAACTATTTTTTTGTTTAGTCCCAAATAGTTTTAATTAACCTTTTGCTGTCCACATTCCAACTAGGTTTGCCTGAAATAACACACACAAGGAAGCTTTAATAACTTGTCTCGGTAAAGACAGCAGAAGGAAAAATAAATGTAGAAAGGCATAAAGCCATGTCATCCTTGCAGTTGCAGCCTAAAAGTTATCTTAAATATGCTTACAAGAAATGTTTAAAATTAGGTATGCCAAACTGCAGCAAAGATATCAATTTAAGCATAGGGAACCCAAAGGCAATTCACCAAAAACACACAGATATACACAGATGAGAAATGTGTGTATATTTTTGATGCCAAAAATGTATTAGCTGTTGATATCCTAACTAGTTATTTCTAGGAATTCCTGGGGTTGTTTACCTTGGTGAGTTTTTAGTTAAATATTTCACACTATTGCTTTCAGGACTTTTTACTTAATTAGATGCTTGTCTGGAGGCTGAAATCAGTCAGTGCTTTTGGTTCAGTAAAACATGCTATTGATGGGAATTCCTTCCCAGAGCACTACCAATGGTCCAGATAGTCACAGGCCTCAGAACCCTGAACACCAAGGAGTGCAGGTAGCTGAAGCCACAGCTTGCCACTCTCTTATGTTCACCCTCTGGATGAGCTGCTATAGTTCCTTAGTACCAAGGATGCATTGTGTACTGAAAAGTTCTGTGAGAACACTTGCACTGTGAACCACTCACCACAACACCTCCAGCAAGACCCTCATCACCAAGGTTGATGTGGTAAGGCCCCCTCCCCCAGTACAAAAGGCTCTCCTGGCATGCAGGAAAGGATTACTGGGCACAATCAGAGCATGTGCGCAGTTGCATATCTCTTGATATCTTGATATCAAGCTATATGTTACGATCATGCTACCATGCAAGAAGACAAAGGGACTACCATGTGGAGAGAACTAGCAGAGAGTATATAAAGCAATGCCATGTGCCTCTTGGGGCTCAGCCTTTGGATATTAATCCACTGGGTCAGTGCCAGAATGAATAAATGCTGCTTCATGGATAAAAGCCTTGGTGTACCATCTCTCTGTGTGGGAATCCCACAGTATTCCTTGGGGGCCATATGGGAGGGTTGTTCATACCTCCTCTGTCACCAGGTCTACAAGCTCTGAGACACTAGAAGCGGTGACCCCACCTGCCACCAGTAGACCAATTATTTTGTAAGGGTGACTAGCCCTCCAAGGCTGCCCCAGGGCTGGGGTCCTGGAAGCACAAAAGAATCCATAACACCTAGGTACCAATTAAAAGGGGGTGAGCAATGCCCACCAGACAGGTAGGATTCTGAGTTTAAGAGGTAGACCCATGGAGCTGGAGGGGTGGCTCAATGGTTACAGTGCTTGCCTGACATGCAGGTTCAAACTCCAGCACCGCATACACAACAAATTGTCAGAGCAACAAAAAAGCCACATGAAAAATCAGTTGAATTTATCTTTCTCTCTCTTTTACTGTCCCTCTCTCTCCCTCTTTCTCTTGGAAAAAAAAAAAAGTAGACCCACCCCTGAATGGCAAAAGGAAGGCCTGATCAATCTCCAAAGTTGCCTGAGCAATCTCAACTGTGCAAGACAAATCCAAAACTCTAGAAACTGGGCAGGGGGTTGGAGATGTTGCAAGTGTGAGTGAATGAAATGGACTGCTCATTGAGTTCTAACTCGACACAGGGCCAAAGAGAGTGTGGAGTTCCCGTCTGTGGTTATGTGGTGAACTCATATGGCTAAAGCAAGGCCAGGCTCTCTGCAAGGTCAACAAACCTGTTTTGAGTCATGGGATTACACTGACCTGCCAATGCTATGAGGCACTTTCAAATTTCCGCTAGAATTGCTGCCAGAGACTGCCAACTCCAACCCTTTCCTTCTCCTTTCTTGTGTGTGACAGATGTCTTTTGGGGGTAGGAGATGGGTGGAATACAGAGCAACCACTCTCCTGGACTGTATGATAAACAACAACAAAAAAAAATTAAAAGGAATATTCTGGAGGCTATGGAGTTAAGTTGACTCCTGGGAAACTTGAGACCATTTGTGAAGTGTGTTAGTCTTTATTTGGAGTGGGCTAGCCCCACAAGAGGTTGCTAGATAAAGAACTACTTAGCAAGGGGTTAAGAGTTATCTCCAGGGACCCAGGCCATTCTGAACAATTTCCCTACATTGACTGTTGGCAAGGCTGGTCCTTCCCCAGCCACTTTAAGGCTGGATAGAAGAGAAGTGAAAATTATAATGCCCCAGATGATGGCTCCCTCAAAATGCAGACTGGAACCCGAGAAGGTCATTTTATCAGGGGAGTTGAAGGAGATTCCCCCACCTTATATGTCACTATATCCTCTACTACCACCTGTCTTCCTACACACACCCTCTGCACCTCTAGCTCCACCAGAGATAACTCACATTCCTGAAGCTACCCCTACCCTGAGGCCACCTGAATGTCTCTGGCCACAGCTAGGCCAGAGACTCCAGTTTTAACCAAGTCCATTCCAGTTGGGAGACACCAGGTGGACCATGCTGATAATCCCTTTCCCAGTGTAAGTCAAGGTGCCCTGCAGACGCCTCTGAGAGAAATCAAAGGACCCATCTACTGTATCTAAGTTGATTAGGTGAAAGGGGGGCAAACGCACTCTGATTAATCAACCCTTTACCACTACTGATCTCCTGAATTGGAAACATCATACTCTCTCCTTCACTGAGAAATCTCAGGCTATCTGATTTAATGCTATCCATTATTCAGCCCCACAAACACACCTGGATTGATTGCCACCAGTTACTCCTAACCCTATTTAATACTGATGAATGCCACTGAATTATTTGGGCTGCATCAAAGTGCTTGGAAGAACAGGCCCTGTAAGGATGTAAGAATGTCTGGACCAATTCACCAAGGAGGATTCCCTGTTGGGACCTTAATGATGAACACAAACTTACCATACTCAAATGTTATCAAGCAGCTTTTTGGGCAATATGAACAAGGGAGGGAAGAAACCATAAACTTGAGCAAGATCTCAGAGGTGATCCAGAGACCTGAAGGGAGCCCAAGTCAATTCTACTAGAGGCTGTATGAAGTGTTTCATTTATACATTCCCTTCAACTCCAATACAGCCAAGAATCATGAATGGTCAAAGTGGCCTTTGTTGGTTGGGCCCAGGGAGCCATCTGGCATAAACTGCAGAAGTTACAGTGCTTCACTGGGGTGAATGCCAACCAACTACTGAAGATTACAATGAAGGTATTCATCAACCAAGACTGGGAGGCTTAGACGGAGGCAGACTAAAAATTAAAGAAGGTAGACATGCTTTCCGCTGCCATAATGAAATAGGGCACCCCAGGAGAGATATTCCATCAGGTTGGGGCTAAGGTCAGAGAAGGGCACAACAAGAAGGGACACCTTATCCAGAGACAAGATTAGAATGGAACCAATGTGCTCATTGACATCAGGAGGGTCACCAGAAGAGCGAGTGTCCCCAACAGTCAGAGGATTATCACCCAGTTTCAGACAAAGGGGGAGAGGCCAAATGATTCAAGGACAGGAACAACTAGTATGAAGACTGTATGAAACCCCTAAAGATGATTTTGTTGGACTGGCCACGAAGAGAATCTTTGGGGAGGAGTAGGAAATGCTAGCTTCACATTTTTAGGCTCCTCAGAAGGCCATGTTCCAGATAACTCGGGGTCGAATCCACAGACTTCATGGTTGGCACTAGTGCAGAATATTCCATAGTGACTCAACGTGGGCTCTCTCTCAGAGATAAGCAAGTATCATGGGAGCCACAGGTAGTCAAACTTGTCATCCCTTTTTATTACCTAAATGACGCAATCTACGCAGCCCTGAAGTTCTTCACAAGTCTCTATCTTATTTGACTGTCCTGTGGCTTTAATGGGTCAAGACTTGTTGGGAAAACTATGGGCTCAGATAACTTTAGACTCCCATGGCCAGGGTAGACAAATACTGTGGAAGCCAGCAACAAAAATCTTGATTCTCACAGTTCCTCAAAGGGGAGAATGGTGGTTCTACAGTCTCATTGAGAGGCCACAATGGGGAACCTGAGCTTTCTTTTAAGATACCTGGAGTATGGGTGGAGGATAATCCTGGACTGGTCCAAAAGTATACTCCCAGTAGTAGTGGAACTAAAATCACAGCTAGCCCCATTCTTAAAATGCGATCCAGAGACACCTGGAGAGACTTCTAAAGTATGGATTACTCTGACCTTCTTAGTTACCCTGGAACACATCCCTTGTGTTAGTCCAGAAGGCAGGAACAGTTGACTGTTGGCTAGTTCTGGACCCACAAGAAGTAAAACAGGCCACCATTACTCTACACCCATTTCTCCCTAACCCCTATACTGTCCTGGGTCTCATCCCTACCAAGGCTGTTTCTTTACATGGTTGGACCTCAAAATGCCTTCTTTTGTATCTGCCTGGCCTTTCAAATTTCACCAATTTTTTCCTTCCAGTGGGAAAATTCTGAGAACTGAGAGGAGCCAGCAGATTTGGACTAGTCTGCCTTAAGAGTTTAAAAATTCTCTGACTTTTGTAGTACTGCATCAGCCTCCAATTTGAAGGCCTCCCCAGCAGACCAACATGGTTGTATGCTGCTCCAGTATATGGATGATTTACTGTTGACCGTGTGGATGCAGGAGGATTGTATGGAAGGAACATGACTACTTCTCACCCTCCTATTGGAAGTTGGTTGCAAGGTTTCAAGGGAAAAGGCTCAAATCTGCCAAGAAAAAGTGAGATGCTTTGGTTTTCACATATCCCAAGGACAATGTCATCTCAACCCAGAGAGAAATCAAGCTGTCTGCTTGATCCTGATTCCACCAACCCTACAGCAGATTTTGGAGTCCCTCAGGTATGCAGGCTTTCGTAGAATCTGGATACCTAACTTCTCCATCTTAGCAAAACCCCTTTACCAGGACACAAAGAGGAGAGAATGGGAAACTGTTATGAATATGGACCCAGCCAAAGATCTTTGAGGAAATTAAGCAGGCCCTCACCAAAGTGCCCAGCTTGGGACTCCCAGATATATCCAAGTTTCTTCTTGTATGTTCACAGATGTACTGGTGTTGCAGTAGGGGGTCCTGACCCAGATGCTGGGATCATAGCATCACCTAGTGGCATACTTCTCTAATCAATTTGATTTTGTTACCTAAGGCTGACCACCCTGTCTATGAGCATTTGTGGCCATGGCCCTGTTAGTGTCAGAGGCCAACAAACTGAGTATGGGACAAGAACTAATGATCCAGGCGTCCTGGTGTCAGTATTGACATTAGTGCAGTATAAAGGGCAATATTGATTGACTAATGACTAGATGGATTCAGGTATCAGGGAATGATACACAAAATGATACACAAAATTCTATGCATCCATCTAGAAGTAATAAAGACCATAAACTCCACAATCCTACTGCATGTTGAGCCAGGTGAAAGAGACCATGACTGCATCAAAGTCACGGACAAGATACTTTCCAGTCAATCAGACTTAGCAGATCAGCTTCTCCAAGATCCTGATGCCGACTATATCACAGATGGTAATAGTTTTGTGAAAGACAGAGAGTGCCTTGCTGGCTACTCCATGGGGACCCTAAATTCCACCATGGAGGCAAAGCCTTTGGCAAAAGGAATCTCAGGACAAAAAGGAGAACTCATCATGCTGATCTGAGCCCTTCATCTGGTTGCTGGGGTATGTGTCAATATAAAATATGTCTTCACCACCCTCCACATACATGGGGCTTTTTATAAAGAAAAGGACCTGATCAACTCTGGAGGAAAATAAATAAAATATAGCAAATAAATCCTTGACCTCTTAGATGCTTTATGGGCCCCTAAAAAGGTAGCAGTCATACACTGTCAGGGACGCCAAAGGAGAGACATCAACGTCACTGGGAGCAACCATAAAGAAGACCAAGAGGCAAAGCTTGTGGCTTCAAAGGAGACAAAATTACCAATGACTATGGATACAACACTATTCCCTAGTCCACTGGTAGATCGGGACCCTAATTAATCACAACACGAAAATATCTGGTTTAAGACTGAAAGTAGTAGCTATCACCCAAGTGGGTAGTAGAGCTTTGAAGATGACTGAATAGTAATCCTCAAGGACTTAGCCCCAGTTTTTGTCAAGCAGTTCTACCAGGAGACTCACATTGACCAGCTGAGTCTTGAGGCAATGTTGAGCCAACATTTCTACATTCCCCAACTCTACAGCACAGCTTAAGAGTTCTACGAACAATGTGAAACCTGTGTCCAGAACAATCCATGTCAGGGGCCTAAGTCTTTCCCAGGGGAGCACCATTTGAAAATCTAATTGTGAAATTCATCGCACTCCCCCAGGTGAAAGGATATAAGTATCGGCTAGACTTTATATGTACTTTCTTGGGTTGGATGGAAATCTTCCTTACCCACAGAAAGAAGTCATGTGAAGTGGCCCAGCTTTTTCTTAAATTAAATCATTCCTCAATTTATAATCACAATCACTATGGGATTGGATAATGGGCTGGAATTTGTGACTGAGGTGGTGCAGTTAATGGCAAAGGAGCTGAAGATCACTTGGAAGTTACATACCACATACCATCCCCAGAACTATGGGAAGGTGGAGCATATGAGCTGGAATCTAAAGTTGTACTTAAGTAAACTGTGTCAGGAAATGCACTGCACTGGGACAAGGTGTTGCCAATTGCTTTGCTGAGAATTAGGTCTAGACCTACTAGACAGACAAGGGTCTTCCCTTATGAGATTCTTCATGGACGCTCCACACATTGAGGAGATCGAAAATAATTGGGCAACATTATTCTGAGAGAGCCATTAGAGGGGCTTGGCTCAACTTTGGTCATAATGCTCTATTGAGTTAGGGAATGGCTATCTGTGAGGCTGACCACAGATGACCATCCTTTTAAACCAGGAGATGCTGTACGGGTAAAGGAATGGAATGTTCAGAAGCTAAAACTTCTTTGGTGGGGTCCATTCTCTTATTTTTATCTACCCCCTACTGCAGTGAAGGTGGCTGAGTTGGTTTCCTGGATTAATCACAGCAGAATAAAGCCAGCTTCTCATGACTGGGAGTTTATTGATGATCCAGTTGCACTGTGCAACTTGACAATCCAGAATAGGTCAGGCATATCTGGAGAGGACCCTGAGGACCACAACCCTGGTTGTGGAAGTACACTAATCTATGAATGGCCAAGGAAAAATGGACTTTTATTATTCATAAATTGGTTTTTTTTCCTTTCTCCTATAATGCTTTGGTATTGTGACGCCTTACCCTACAACTGTTGTTGAAATTTTAGCTTAGATTTTGCTGTGGGATTAACAGAGATTATCCCAGCTGACTGGCACTGGGTAGAAAGACTTCTACTAGCAGTCTTTTACATTTTCTTCATAGGATGTCTTATTATCATTGGTTGTATATGATCTGACTGACATTTTCAGACTTGAGTCCCTCATCCTTTGACCCATGCCTTCATATGATTTAATCAGGCATAGACATCACCACCACCTTATTCAACCATACTCATTTTGTTTGTCAGTGAACCAACTTGGGAACTTGCCAACACAATAAAACAAACTATTCTATTTGCCAGCAATGAAACCAATACACATGTTTTGGTACACAATACTCCTGAAACAAATAATGGTTAAAGGTCTGAAGTGGCAATAATGTGGGTTAAATAATTAACCACACTCAGATTACTAATCTACACCTATCAGTATCCATATATTTTGATGTGTGTGCAGCCATAAACAATAATACTTTGCTGGTTGTCAAATGTAGGAATCTACCCTGGGAACAGGAGTACTGGTTCAATGATGAGTACCTGTGTGAGCAGGCCCTGCCCCGCTCCAATTGTTATGGTAACCTTTGAAATTAATGTCCTTACTGGAGCTGTGTGCTGTGGGTTACCTGGCAAGGAAAAGATGAAATGGCAGTCCTCCAAAGTGATGTTGCCATACCCAGCTGTGGATCAGAAACCTGTAACCCTGTTAATTTTACTATCCTTAATACAGAAATCTCCAATGGAAAAATGACAACTAAGTTGGTTTGTATGTGAATGGGTGGGGCACTGACCCATGAACCATATTAAACATTTCAGTGGGTCCCATTTCACTTAAGTCAACCTTCCAACAAGTTTTTCACTCCTTTTATGGGGAACTGGAGAGCAGCCTATCCTCCATCTCCATTATAACCAGGAATCTGTTCCTAACCCTGATAGTCTATACTCCAGACCTCTAAATGTCTCCTCTTGCTACATGTGTAGAAGAATGAACACAAGGGATCAATGTCCATGGGAACCTAAAAAGCTAGGTCCTCACAAGTCCTATACTGAGACAAAGTCTCCCCATTCACCTACTGGTGTATTATTCTTGAAAACATCAATTATTGGAAAATATTGTCTCACGCAGGAGGGAAAGCAATTTAAATTCTCAATTGGGATTTTGACATGTCTAGATCAAATATTCTATAATAAAACTACCAAGAAAAACAGTGGTGGGGATCCACAAATCACACAGAACTAAATCCCCACCCATTATCTAATTTCTGTATATTCAGTTAGGCTGCAAACAATGCCACCAGAGAGATGGAGTGACAAGCCCCAGGAGGATCGTTCTTGATATGTGGAAGAGCTGCTTATGACATTCTACCCCAATTCTGGTTCTGTTCCCGTGAACTATGTACAATTTTCCCCTAATTTTTCCTCTTTCCACTAGCCAGAGGTAAACAACTGGGAGTCCATTGTATGAAAGCCATGAAACCCAGAAAGAATGATGGGCCCTGGAAATTTGTAACTGGAAAGGTAATGAATGGCCTCCTGAATGAAAAATCCACTGTTATGGCCCTGCCACTTGGGCAGAAAAGAGGTGCTCTGGGTACTGAATTCACATCTATATGTTAAATCATATCATTAGGTTACTGCTGCTGTTAAGATTATATCTAATGAAACTGCATGATCCCTCAATTTATTAGCCAAACACAGTATAAATATGTACAATGCTATTTATCAAAAACATTTGTCTGGGCTCTGTCCCCTTCCCCCATTCTGGGGGAAGTCTGCTCTTTTCCCTATTCTTTACTTTCTATAAAATAAAATCCGACTACTACAAAAAAAAAAGAAAAAACAACAAAACAAGCATTTGTCTTAGACTACTTGCTTGCTTCTGAGGGTGGAGTATGTGGGAAGTTTAATCTAAGCAACTGATTATTACAGACAATTGATGAAGACAAGGTCATAGAAGAAATAGCACACAAAATGAGAAAGATTGCTGATGTCTTGATCCAGACCTGGAAAGGCTGGAATCCTGGGAGATTTTTTTGAGGATTATTTTCAACCATTTTGGGATTCAAAACTCTTATAAATGTGTGATTGTAATGCTAGGGGTTTGCTAACCCTTACCTTGCCTGTTAGCCCTGATTATAAGATCTCCCTCTGACCTCATGGAGGCCATAGTTGAAAGAAATACAGATGCTCACATAATGATGACATGGAAATATAAACCCCTAAACCAAGGTGATGCTCTTTGACTGTGAGGGGAATCCAAGCATCACAGTATGATTGTTGTGCTTGGATCGTGCTCCCTGAGAGCAAAAAGCTATCCTGGAATACAGGAAAAGATTATGAGGCATACTCATTATACATGCACAATTACAGTTGTAACTCTGTTGATATCCTGCAGCCCAGATACCCAATCAAAATATATGTTACTATATACTACTACATAGAGGAGAAAGGGGGAGTACTATTTAGAGGGGAACCAGCAGAGAGTATAGAAGACAATGCTGTTTGGCTTATTACCAGGGTTTAGCTTTTGAATATTAATACATTGGTATATTCGGGTAGTGCCAGCATGAATAATGGATAAAAGCCTTGGTGTCACACCTCTTTATGTGAGAATTCTACCACAAGTTCACCAGAGAGCCTTGCAGACAACATTAATGTCCTCTCAATAGGACTCTTTTTTTTTTTTTTAGAGAGAGAGTGTTTGTTGAGAGAGAAAAGACAGAATCATTTTTATTTGTTTTTTTTAATTAGGTTTTGTTTTTCTGACACCTAGTCATATATATGCTACTGGGTTTGAACCTGGGTACTCATAATACCACTCTATCACTGAGCCACCTCTCCAGCCCCTCCCAATAGGACTTTTGCAGTCAACATCAGATTCTCTTTGCCAATATTAAGCCATTGACCATAGCTAATGGATAAAAGAACATATAAAGCAGTAACATTAAATCAGAATGCATTTTTAGATACCAGTCAGCTAAAATTCTCCACAGGGGTTCTTAGATAGAATTAGAACTTTCCATTCTCATACAAACTACAATCAATACCTCCAAACATTGTGTTTTTTCTAAGCACTTATCTCATTGCTGCAAATTCAGACAATCAAAAGCAAAAATCCAAATTTTCCTGTCAATCAAATGGTTGCCAAACTCTAAAACTGGTTCAGAAAAACACAAAATTTCTCAGGAGATCTCCAAACAACAGGCAAATAAAGAAGTGCAAGGCCTTCCCACATGGTTGGGGAGAACTTCAGAGTCTGCAGATTTCTAAGATTCATATTTTTGACTCACCAAGTTGTTATAAGGACAGTCAGTGCAAGTTCAAATCAGAAAGAAAAGTCATGCCATTCTGGAAGTGTCATACCCAAATGCTTCCACCAGAAGATGCTGTTCCTTCCCTGTTGAATGTTCTGTAACCAGAACCCCTGCCTGGCCAGAGATGTGACTCTCCAAGTCCCAGCAGACAACATGTAGCTGCCTTCCTGCGTCTAGCTCTAGACTGACTATCAAAACAGGGAAATGATGACAAAACAAAAACTAAGAAGAGCGTATTCATGGTTTGGTCACAACCAGGAATTCAGCCCAACTGCATCTGTGTTCTCCAAATCCATATTAGAGTTAGAATTTAATAGAAAGAACAAAATCCAAAGAATATACATAGCATGTTGAAAGTTTCACTTCTTGGCATCTAGGACTTGGAACAATTTCCATACCCAGCATGAGAGAGAAATGGCAGGGAAAAGTCAACTTAAAAGAGCTTTAATTTTAAAAGAATTGATGTTATAATGCTGTATTAAACAGTTGTATGTCCCCTCAAATTACTTGGTACTTTATATATGAAGACACATAAAATAAATCTCAAATTTTGTTTGCAAGTTTCAATTCTTGCTGTGCAAAGCAATTGGGAGAGTATTTTTGGAATATCATGCTTAACATATAAAGACATAGATGAAATATTTTTAAATTAAAAAATTAAAAGTAAAGTTTTTTTTTTATTTTGTTTTGTTTTGTTTTGTTTTTGGTACCAAGGATTTAAATCAGAGACGCTTAAACACTGAGCCTCATCCCCAGCTCCACAGACCTCTTTGTTGAAATTGGGTCTTACTAAGCTGCTTAGGGCCTTGCTAAGTTGCTGAAACTGGTTTTGAACTTGTGATCCTCTTACCTCAGCCTCCTGAGTTGCTTGGATTATAAATTTTTGAATCATATAGTTCAAAATTTATATAATAGTTATAATTATGAACTATAAGTTATGAATTGTAAATATTAATTTTTTCTCTTATAATATATTCTAAAGTCCACCTTTAAGTAATATGAAAAGATATACCTAATCCATTTGTTATCTGCATAGGATTTAATTCTGTATTTTACCATAATTTAAATACAGTTCCATATTTATCAACATTTGGATTATTAGGAGCCTTTTCTATAATAGTCATTGCTTTAATGAGTAGCCTTGGGAATTTATCTTCTTGCATTTTCAAAATTGTTTCCTAGAAGTTAAATAGCTGGGTCAAAGAGAAAAAGCATATGCTATTTTCGGAGGTATCAATGAGATTCCAACACAGGGATTAAATCACTTTAAGTTCCCACCAAATAAAGTACAGAAAAGTATTTCCTCTATAGCCTTACCAATGGTGTATACTGTCCAACTTTTGGAATTTTGTCAGTGATAGAGATGATTGATATTTTTAAATGCTAACAATCATAATTTTTTCAATGATTATTAACTCTATATTCCCCAAATCCATATGTTTTTAAAGTTAGTTTTAGAATTTTGTACATAGACTGCTTGTCCTATATCTGGATTCTTCCTTCTTTGTAAACCAGAACAAAATACAAAAATGCATACAATTCTTTGCAAAAAAAAATCAGAATCTGAGCGTATAAATACAGTTCTTCTCTGCTTATTTTAAGCCTAAAGAGTTACAAATGCAAATTGTGGTCTTCAAGGACAAACATGTTGATCCAAGAGCCATGTGGTTATTTCTATGCTGCCAGAAATATGGCAGATTTAAAGGCAAGAAGCATTCATGATTGCTTTCGTACATCACAACTCAAATCCTTCTGAGGGTATGTGTGGAACTGTGGGTGTGATCAGCACTTTGGAAATATTGTATTGTTCTTACAAGTTTATACAAGCCATTGATAATTCAAGTAATTTCCAAGCTTTCATTCTGAATGATACCTTTAGAAGCTTCTCAGAACCACATTTTTACTCCTGTTGTATAATTTACAATAGTAGTTTTATCCCTAATGTGTGATTGTTTCATGGGGAAATTGCTATTTTATTTTGAGTTGATAATACAGACTCTTGCTGCCAACAAATCCATTTCTCTCAAAACAAGAGATCATGATTATTTTCTAACAACTAAAATATGTGGAATAAATGATGGTGTTGTATTTACATTGTATATAAGACCTTACCCAGAGTGGCTATAAAATCTTAACTTTGTGCTTTCAGTAGAACTCTGTTGTTGTCCTTGGGGTCCAGTATAGTTCAAATTGCACTGAGAACATGCAGGTATATTTTCTATTTGAGATTCTTTGCACTACTTTCCCATTATAAGAGAGCCTATATCTTCCCAAGTACTTTTATGGGCTTTCCTTGGGGGAGAGTCCACAGTAGACACTTGATTGTGTCATCAGGAAACTATAGCTGGAATCTCAAGTCCCCATTTTTACTGTGGAATTATTTCCACTTTAAAAGAAGGAGAAAACCCAATTTTTATGGTTATTTCCTATTGATGTAAGTATTAATCATCATTTATCTATTTAGTGCCAGCTCTTCTAAGTTTATTATTTATTCTTATTCAATATTTTAAGATGAGTGTGATTACTATTTTACAGATAAAAAATGATACTGCAAAAAGTAAAGGATAATAGTGTCTAATCGCTACTAAGTTGCTGAGGAAGAAGTAACAACTTTCAGATTTTAAACATGGTTTCCAAAAGGTTTGTACATACTCTGATTCATTTTTACATCTTAAACAGAATTGAAAAACATTTTTTTAAGAAAAATTTTCTTTGCAGTATCCTTGAAACCATAGTGGGTACATAAATACTGCTTTCAATTCTGTATAAAACTAACTCTGCTTTCCATATATGTCCTTATTTGGTACCAAGTTTCTCATCAATTACTTGAAAAAATTAGACTTGGTGATATTGAATGACCCTACCTAGTCATCTTTCCACATTGTTTTCATTTCTAAACTCGTTCCTTGTACTGGATCTTTGCTCTATTTAGCTCTTGAATCAACCCTAACCTTGGTATTGAATATCAGGAAGATCTTCTGCGTCAGCAGAAGGACTTAGATTCAACTCTGGAAAATTCAACAAACACATGATCAGTCAAAATGTCCCCCAATTCTCCTGACTCTCCCATTATCTCCTATAGAAGCTAGAGATACCTGAGCAAAATCTAAGTCTGATTATGTCACCTGTTTATTCAAAACCTTCAATGTCTTCCAATAACACTAAAAGCATAAGTGAAAATTCTATCATTGTCAGAAAGAAACAACACTGGATGTCTGTTATACATGCAACATAGACATTATTCAGACTATTGCAGTAGGAAAGTGTCCTAGTCATATTGGGCTGTAGTAACAAAACATCACAAACTGGATGATTTATAAAAATATGACCATCTCATCATTGCAGAGACTGAGAAATCAAAGATCTAATTGTTGGAGCACTTGGTGGTCGTGACCTGCCCTTTTTTTTTTTTTTTTTTCTTTTAGAAGTAGCATCTTCTCACCATGTCCTCACATTATACAGGAAGAGACAGCTCCTTTGAGTCTCTTTTATTCGGTCCTAGTTCCATTTATGACAGCAGGGCCTAAGTGTCTTTTAATATCATTACCCTGGGATTAGGATTCCAACATATGAAATGAATGCAGACACAAGCATTCAGACTACAGCAGTGAGAGACTACAATGTTTACCCAACTTCAACTAAAATAAAGGTGGCTCTGGTTAAGAAAAAAGAGAACTAAAAACAAGAGAAAAAAAAAAAAAGAATATACTCCAAAGTAAAAAGGAAGAAGAAAAACAGGAAATGAGGAAAATATGTAGAAATACCCAAACAAGGAGATACAGGGAACTGGAAAATGTCTTTGTGGTGTGTAGAAGATCACAGTGCAACTGAAAATTATCAGTAAACTTATTTCCTCCGTCTGCCCGATCTCCTCTCATTTCATTCCATTTTTCTCATTCTATCCAACCATAGTGAACTCTTTACTGCTTATAAAATGTGCCATGTACATAACACCCTATAGAGCCCTGGATTTGTTGGACTCATTTATGACAATGTGTTTCATTATACATCTTCTCTCCTGGCTGTTTTGTTGCTCACCATAGCCACTCCTTGGTGCTGCAGAAAACTACGCATGCATGTATTTAATGCACACAATTTAGTGAGTTTTAATATCAGCAAATATCCATAATAAAATCACCATGCTACATGTAACAGACATAAAACATCTCTGAAAGTTTTCTCATAACCATTTTTGCTATGGTTTCTGTTTTGTTTTTTGTATTTGTCATAAGATCTACTCTGTTATCAAAAGTGGATGTTCACAGTCCTATATTTTTAACTGTAGGAAGTATACTATAAAGCAAATCTCTAGAAATTACTCAGCTAGCATACTTGAAACTTTATGAAAAAACAATTTACAATTGAAGAGAAATTATATACTTCCTATATCTAGATTGTGGAATAAACTATCTTATTGTCTTCTTACATGAGTTTGACTATAATAGGTAACTTATATACGTAGAATCATGAAGTATTTGTGAATGACTTATTCCAGGCCCATCTGTATTTTTACATCTACCTACCTATGTATCTATACATACAAACAGAGTATATATATATATATATATATATATATATATATATAACTTCATTTGCTTTTTTTTATTAGAAGTATATAGAGATACAATTGAGGGGGAAACATTATCAAACCAATAGTAATCAATGTATATATACTATGTTATCCAGGGATAGTGCCAAAACATGGAGGACCACCTTGGGTTTCACCTGTTGCAGTTTCCCCCAGAAGAACTCAGGCGTTAAATGGGCATCTCGTGGAGGAATGACATTGGCTTCTGGGATGGTTCCCCCATATTCCCACTCTCCAGTCTCCTATGAGTTCTTCATACACCCTCCCCCCTCCCCACCCCCC
>PVKS010034167.1:0-21067 GCA_004027875.1 Aplodontia rufa | reverse complement strand
CAACTATAATTCTCTTTACTGTTAATTTGAGAAAGTATTTGTTTTAAATGAGTTCTTTATTGCCTGCCTCAGAATATATATTCTTTGTCCTTTTTCTTATCTCTTCCTACGTGTGTGTGTGTCTTAGTAGTCCTTCAATCAATCCTATAAAGTGTCCTTAATTTCTCTATTTCTGTCAGTAATAGGCAGTGACCATGTTTACAGGAAACATCAGATCAAAAACACTTGGGTCTTCTGGTCTGGTAGAGTGGTGCACGTCTGTAATCTCAGCTGCTCAGGAAGCTGAGGCAGGAGGATCTCTCGGTTAAGACCAGCCTCAGCCATATATTGAGAAAAAAGCAGGGAGGACTGGGGATATAGCTCAGTGGCAGATGACCTCTGGGTACAGTCCCTAGTACCACAAAAAATTTAAAATAAAACTTGGACTTTAATTATTTCAGCGCATGCCTGAAGTTATAAATACTTGCAGATATAGGTATTATGGAAAATTTCAAACATAGGTAAAATAAAAAAGTGTCCACCGGAGGGTAGCAAGCACTTGCGTTAGTCCCTGCCTCTTCTGTGCTGGAAGAGGGGCTTCTAAGACGCTGCCTTGAAGCTTAAAGAACATGGTCAGGTCATCTCCACCTCTACAAATTAAAAAAAAAACAAACAAACAGAAGTTCCTGGAATGGTGTTTGGAGCGTGATTCTGAGGTCCCTTGAGAGCTTGGAAATCACAATTTCCTCCACATTTCAATTTAGTTCTGTCACCGTTTTCTTGATTGTTGGTGCCCTTGTTTTTTGAAGTCTTTAGCAACAAATCCTATGAAATCAGAAGCGCTTAAGAGCTTGTCTTTAAGAACATCAAAGAAAGCCTGAACCACTCTTCTTTCTTTCTTTGGAAGGAGGCTCAACCCCAACAACAGAGAGGGTGGTGGCCTCTGTAGACAGCAGGCCTCCGAGACTTGGAGCTGGTGCTGTGCCTGGGCCAGCGCGCTTGGCGGGTCAGACTGGAGAGCCCAGTGGGCTGTTGGCACTGCACAGAGCTGGGGTTCGCCCTTCCCCTGGCTGTGCCTGACTGGTAGCCAACGTGCTCCACGCCTACCCTGTAGTCCCCGACTGTGTGGTCGCCCCACTCCCCTTTAACAGCCAACACGACCATTTCAAGCAGCCCAAGAGCTGTCACCAAATCCAAAGCCTTCCCCACCGTATTCTTAGTTCTTTTGTTCCTGTTTTAGTGCATGGCCTCAGCAGGATCTGACACAGCTGACTTCTCAGGAGTAGCCCTCCTTGGAGAAGGTCACCCCTCCCCACTCCCCCAGCACTGAGGCCCCTTCCCGGCTTCCTGTGGCTCTGTCCCCTCCCCTTCTCCAGGGGTCTCTTCTTCCCTTTTGCCCTCGCCTGCCTCACCCTCTCCTCCTGCTTCTTGTCTGTGTTCTTGTTTCTCTGTCCAGCTATGTGCAGATCACACTCGCATCTCCATCTACATTAACTACATTCTCTCGGGTGACTTTACGGGCTTTCCCTCTAGTAGAAACCATCTCCTGCTCCTCCGTGACTTTGCTGTTAGCTTCCCTAGTGCTCCGGACTGGGTTAGGATTCCCTCCTCTGTGCTCCCTGGCACTCTGTGGAGTTTGGATTTTTTTTTCCCACTGATCACAGCACTGACTAAACTGTATTTTTTTTTATTTTTTAAGAAAGAGGGGACAGTGTGAGAGAGAGAGAGAAAGAGAGAAAGGGAGACGCAATTTTTATTTAGTTTTTCAAGTGACTTTTTTTCCTTGGACACTTCCTTGTGTACATGGTGCTGGGCTTTGAACTCACATACTCGTGCATGCCAGGCAAGCACGGTAACCGCTGAGCCACCGCTCCAGCCCCTGACTAAGCTGTAGTATCTGTTTCTTGGTGTTTCCTTTGCTCGACTGGAAGTTTCTCAAGGGCAGGATCTATTTGTTTAATATGTTTATCCAATAGCTTGGGCAATGATTGGCATAGGATCAGCCTTCAGTCAATTACTTTGTGCAAGGGAAGGAGCATATCTGAATCTGGCCATCTCTGATCCTTTTGTTGGGGAGATCGGAGAAAATGGATATGAATGCCCAGCAAGGAGCCTGGAATTATGGGCATTCAATAAATTGTGACTATGAGGGCCACAGTCATCCTTCATGAGTCTTTCACAATTATTCTTTTAGGGTTTAGTCACACCCTGCACATAATAGACACCTAAGATACATGACTGAATTGAAAACATCTTTAATATATTAAGTAAGCAGGACATATGATTGATTGTTCTCCTGTGTTTAGTGTAAAATTATGGCTATCTGGAGGACATGTTTATCTTCCATGGAACATAGACTTTGATTTCTTTTTTCAGGCACAATTGCATTTTATAATGGCAGTGTTTTGGAGAGAATCCTAAGCTTTCTATTGTCTTTATATATACATATAAAAGGTTATCCTCAGAATACCTATGTTAAGGGCTGGAGCGATGGCTCAGTGGTTATGGGGTTTCCTTTGCATGCGCGAATTTGAACCCCAGCACCACGTGCACAACAAAGTGTCAGAAA
Source organism: Aplodontia rufa (assembly GCA_004027875.1). Lineage (NCBI taxonomy): Eukaryota > Metazoa > Chordata > Mammalia > Rodentia > Aplodontiidae > Aplodontia > Aplodontia rufa. Next base: position 18,519 of record PVKS010034167.1, on the reverse strand, counting down.
CATGAAAGTCACATGGAAAACTAAATAAAAATTGCTTCTCTCTTTGTCTCTCTCACTGTCCCTCTTTGAAAAAAAAGAATACCTATATTAATATTTGATCTGCATGATGAAAAACAAATGAGAAAAGATATTTGCAAGCAATGCCTCATTTTCTTTGTATTTCATGTCCTGTATCTGGAGCAGCATCTCATTTTCATCAGCACTGTTGAAAGAAGAAGAAAAAATGTCAGTGTTATCGCCTGAAATCAACTTTGAGATTTCTAAACCCACCAGAAGTTCCCTGGACAGCTGTTTTCTTTTTGAGAGTACTTGGAGGAAAGCAGTTTTAGAAACACAAAAGATGAGGAAAGGTAACTTCATTTTATTGTTATTTTACCCAAGAAAATATAGAAATAGTGCCTTCAATTCATCTATGTCCATAAGCAGTCAAAAACATGTTGTAATTTCTATGACATTTATATAATAGGGATAATTTATTAAGTTCATGGAAAAGAAAAATGGAAGCAAATTAAAATTGATTAATGCAATTCTGTGACTAATAGAAAAAAAAGTTTAGAGAATTCGCTTAGCCAGGTGTGGTGATGCAACTCTGTTATCTCAGCAACTTGGGAGGCTGAGGTAGGAGGATGGTGAGTTTGAGGCTAGCCAGGGCAATTTAAGAAGACTCTGCCTCAAAATAAAAAATTAAAAGATCTGAGAACATTGCTCAGAGGCAGAGTACTTGCCTAGCATGAGTGAGGCCCTGGTTTCAATCCCAGTACCTGCAATGGAGGAAGAAAAAGCAAGAGAGAATTACTTATCTCTGTTGGATCACACTCCTTTTCTTTCCTTCTTTCCTTTTTTTTTTTTTTAAATACCAGGGATTGAACCCTGGGGCTGTTTACCACTGAGCTATATTCCCAGCTTGCTTTATTTTATTTATTTATTTATTTATTATTTTGAGGCAAGGTCTTGCTACAGCCTCACTAAATTGCTGAGGCTGGTCTTGAACTTGTAATCCTCCTGCCTCAGCTTTGGAGTCCCTGAGACTACAGGTGTGCACCACCACATCCCATCTCAAATTGATTTTTTATATTTCAGGACACTGAAATCTTTAGCAATACCTTTGTGTGTTAATAATTTCAACCAAAACTTCATTTTTTTTTAAAAGAGAGAGGGACAGTGAGAGAGACAGAGAAAGAGAGAAACAGCTTTATTTAGTTGTTCACATGGCCTTAGTTGCTCCAAGACTTAGTTGTGTACGTGGTGCTGGGGTTCAACCCGGTTCCTCGTGCTTGCCAGGCAAGCGCCGAAACTGCTGAGCCACTGCTCCAGCTGCACAAAACTTCATTTTTGAGTATGTTGAATGGAGAGTATCTTATATACTAGTTGCTCGATAAAGACTAGTTTGAGAATGATTGATATATATATGAGTATATTAATAGCTTCCCCTTTACTTTTAAGTTATAATTGTGTTTTTTATTTATTCTGAACTCTGCCTTCAGCTTCATTGATGGAGATAGAACTCTTGAAAGTAGTGTCATTCAAACTCCTCAATCACTTTCTCTCTCCTGGTTTTGACTATGTTGCTATGCATACATATATTTGCAAACTTTCTCATCACATTCTCATTAAAGGTACTCAAAAAATATTTGCTTATCCGCCCTCTACCCCACAATCTAATGCTGGAAAGTGAATTTAGATGATTTTTGGTTAAAAGTTTTTTATTTCCAAAAGAGGAAAAATCAAAGATTGCATAATAGCATTTGAACATCTAATGGAATAACGTGCTATTAAATACTAGTTTGCTACTAGACTTATTTAGTAGAGACCCTTACAAAAGCTGTTCTCCAGGTTTAAAGACCACCCAAATCTTAATCTTCTTTATCTACTTTTTCATTGAATGCCTTTGTTCTGAATTTTTCAATAATTTGACAAGTTCTTTGCTTATTGATAAGTGAGGTCAGTAGAAGTAGCAATCTGGATACTCAGTGTTGCTGTTTATAGATTTATTATGAAATTTGGTGGAGCGAAAATTAAAATCAATGCCTAAAATCATTGCTAGCTCAGACAATCATGCACTTACACCTCTTAATTATTTGCACAAAAGCAGGAAAGTGGAAAGATTCAAAGCTTTTATATTGTCAAGAGACAATATAAGTCTCTTGAAAATGCTTTTATTTAAAGTTGATATGAAGCCGGCTGCAGTGGTGCACACCTGTAATCCCAGCAGCTTGGGAGGCTGAGGCAGGAGGATTGCAAGTTCAAGGCCAGCCTCTGCAATTTAGCAAGGCCCTAAGAGAAGGAAGGAAGGAAGGAAGGAGAGAGATACAAATGTTCTAGCAATTCTAAATAAATAAAGTCATAAAAGAAGTGGTGGACAATGGTACTGAACTTGAACCCTGGGTGTCCTACATGCTAGGCAAGCACTCTACCACTAAGCTACATTCCCTAGACCATTTTATTTCAAGACAGGTTCTCGCTAAATTGCCCAGACTGGCTTCAAATTTGCAATCCTCCCATCTCAGTCTTCCTCCTGTCTCTGGGATCACAGGTGTGTGCCACCATGCCCTGCTCTGACTCTAATTTTTAATCTACTCCTCCCTATAGTCCCTGTGACAGTATTTGAAAGACATTTTCCTGCTAAAGATACTAGATAAATCATAGTTGCTTAATTTATTTTATGGCTGATTTGGTATATTTTACTATGCATTTTAGTATATAGTAAAAGTAATATACATTTAACCAAGATTACTATGATAATATTTTAAATTAGAATTCTCCTCAGCATTTGGTCTGGCAGAGTTCAAAGAATGTGTCAAAATGCCATATTTACCAGGATTGCCATCTTGCCAAAAGAGCATAAGTTCAACCCCACTGGAGATTCATAAACGGCTGCTGCACCCTGACCCGGAGATGCCTTCCATCAGGTAGATCTTCTCTGGGTGACTTTCTTTTGTGTAAGAGTTACTTGCAGTAATATTATTCAATGTACAGATTTTTTTTCCTGGCGAGTGAGTCTCTTTCTTGCGTGCTGATTTTTTTCCTAAAGGATGTATGTTTTTAAATCTAAGCCATTTTATTCAGATGGACATGAGGCACTTTTCTGGTTTCAATTGTAACATTGCCAGGCAGGATTAGGGGACTTCCTTTTAAAAACCTTGAGTGCCCTAACCTAGATCATGCCCAGGAGAACATTGCAATGTTTAACAATAAAAAAAAATTAACTCTGCAGTATTAACAGGCTTCTGTTTCTTGGATGTAGAACTTGCGATTCAATTCTAGAATGAGGTCTGGTGTGGTGGCGCATGTTTGTAATCCCAGCGATATGGGAGGCAAAGGCAGGAGTATCCCAAGTTTGAGGACAGTGTCAACAATTAAGTGAGACCTTTCTGAAAATAAAAAAATAAAAAGGGCCGGTAATGTAGTCCAGTGGTAAAGTGCCCTTGGGTTCAATGCCCAGTACCACCAAAAAACAAAACATTTATGGCATCCTAAGTTGCAACTTTTTTATAGTAGGATTTATGTTTTCATATTCCTGCAATAATGAACTTATATATAAGGAATAAATGTATATATAATGAATCAATATGAATATAAGATTGAACTTATATATAATGAATCTAACCATCTTAAAATATCCGTTTAGACTGTTGGACATTTTCTTCTATTCTTTTTTAGTTTCATGGATTTTATTTTACTTTTGATTTTAGTGTACTTGCAATTTTTTTATTTTACCTTTTAAAAACTTACTACTTCATATATATTTTGTGTCGTTGTATAACCTTCAAACAACATTATGTTTTATTGATGTGTCCATGGTTTATCCATTTGTTTGGTACCAGGGATTGAACCGAGGGGTGCTTTACCACTGAGCCCCATCCCCAATCCTTTTCATTTATTTATTATTTTTTTAAATTTTGAGGCAGGTCCTCATTAACTTCCTTAGGGTTTCACTAAGCTGGCTGTGAACTTGCAATCCTCCTGCCTCAGTCTCCCCCATTGCTGGGATTACAGGTGTTCACCACCACACCTGGTTTGGTTTTTTGTGAATAATAATCATACCTATAACCTTTCTCATCATTTTAAATATTACCTGAAGACAGATTTTTCAAGCCATAAAAATGTCAAAAGCGAAATGACTCTTTATGAAATAGGATAGTAATGGTGGAAAAAGTGAATTGTTAGCAGAGTAGTAGGTGCATCGAAGAGGAGGGATAGCAGGACGCAGAGAGACCACGCACCTGTTGAAACACAAACGTAAAACCCACGGAGGACAGTCAGTTACCTCAGTACCAAGACCCTGGTCCCTGACACTCAACTTCCTCCTGTCGTTTCCTCCTGTGGTCGAAATGGCCTGCCAGAGGCAACAGACTTTGTACCAGTACAGACCAGTCTTGTCACCTGCCTTCAACTCCTAAAGGAGTGCAGAGCCTGGCAAGCACCCCCTGCATGCCCGTTCTGTCTCTTTATTTAAATGCAGCTCCATGGGGCTGGACTGGTGGCTCAGCAGTTAGGGCACTTACCTGGCATGAGCAAGGACACAGGTTCGAACCCCAGCACCATCTACACAATGAAGTGTCAGAGCAACGAAAGCCACATGAAAAACTGAAATTAACTTTGATTCTCTCTTTCTTCTCTCTGTTCCTGTCCCTCTTTCTATAGCTGTCCCTCTTTCTATAATCAATCAATCAATCAATCTCGATGCGATGTCACTGAACAAGTGAGTATCAGGGTTAGAGGTGTAGCTCAGCGTTGGAACACGTGCTTTATCATGTGCAAGGCCCAGAGTTTCCTCTCCAGCACCGAAAGTACTCTTACTTTTTGTGTGCTGTTTGTTTTGTAGGTGATGGATCGGGAACTCAGGGCCTTGGGCAAGCTGGCCAGTGCTCCACCCCGTAGCAGCTTCCTGGTCTCTTTATTTATGTTTTTTTGGTGAATTATAACTATATATCATAGGGGGATCCATTGTTACATATTCATTCATGCACACCCCAGCTCTGCCTCTTAATTTTGTGTCTTTAGTTTCCTTCTTGCTGTTTCCATCCTGTTTCAGTTTTTTGTTTATTTTTCATTTGTATTTGGCTGTTTGGGAAATTATTTGTAAACTTTTTTTTTCCTGTGCTACTGACCTACATCCCCAGCCCACATTTCCAAACATTTTATGTTGACCTGAGTGTAAATTAGCTTAAGCTGAGGAAGGATGGTCTGAATACATTTTATTCCTCTTGTGACAAGCATCCTTCATATGTAAAGTGGAGTAGAGGCTAAGTGACAGGATGTATATGAAGTGCTTGCCAAACTTGCTGCTGACACAAGTGTGTTCATTTCTGCTGTATTCTAGTGAGAGCGTGTCAAGCTGCCTACGAGCATTTTATTCTCCTCTGCACGTCGCACAGCGCCCTGTGAAAGAACAGTCTTGGCAAAGCAGGAAAGTACTTTTTTGTGTGTGTACCACTCTACCTTCTTTTTTTCTCTACATGTGAATATTTGATATTAAATCTTTGATAAGAATTAAATATGGGGGAAACCACAGTCTGGCGCCATTATTGGCCTGTTCTGACATTACACTGCTGTTCTTGATTGTTTGATGATGAACTCCTCCTAATTGTAAGACCATGTCTATCAAATAAAAAAAATAAAAAAAAGAAAAATAACTGAATGAACTTTTCATAGGAAAAAAAAGATTGCACATAATTTTTTGAATTTCATTATATGTGAATTTAACAAACATTCCAGAAAGAAAAAAAATTGAATATGTTTTCAAATTTCTTTAATGGTGATCAGAAATTTTCAGCACACTGTGGAAACATAAATGATAGTAGTGATCCTAGAGGTGAAGACTATTTAAAAGTTGCTGCTGACTTTCAATTTTTAATTTTTATTTATTTATTTTTAGTTTTTGGTACTAAGGATTGAATCCAAGAGCACTGAACCACTGAGCCACATCTCTAGTCCTTCCTTTCTTTCTTTTTGTTAAAAATTTTTTTAAAGAGAAAGGAACAGTGAGAGATAGAAAGAGAGAATCAATTTTATTCAGTTTTTCATGTGGCTTTTGTTGCTCTGACACTTCATTGTGTACATGGTGCTGGGGTTTAAACCCAGCTCCTCACGCATGCCAGGCAAGCACTGTAACTGCTGAACCACTGCTCCAGCCCCTCCCCAGTCCTTATTTATTTTATTTATTTTGAGACAGGGTCTTGTTAAGTTGCTTAGGGCCTTGATAAATTGCTGAGGCTGGCTTTGAACTTGCAATCCCCTGCCTCATCTCCTGAGCCGCTGGGATTACAGGTGTGCACCACCTTGCCTGGCTGCTGCTGACTTTTGAAGTGTAATATAGCTATTAGAAATCTAGAGTTCTTATGATGGATTATCTCATCCTCAGCAGATTGAGTCATGATGGATTCCACCTAACCACCACTTGTTATGTAGGTCTGTCTATTCCAGCAGGAACAAAAGTTAGGTATGACAAAATTCAGACGGCAGTGACTGATAGGTGCACACATAGGGATAGTTGGTGTCTTACACATCCAGATATGCTGTTAATCTTTTTTTTTTTTTTTTTTAAAGAAAGAGGGACAGTGAGAGAGACAGAGAAAGAGAGAAACAACTTTATTTAGTTTTTCACATGGCCTTAGTTGCTCCGACACTTAGTTGTGTACGTGGGTGCTGGGGTTTGAACCCATGTACTTGCACATGCCGTGCAAGCACTGTAACCATCGAGCCAGCACTCCAGCCCCTATGCTGTTAATCTTGATCCCCTCCTCTTGTATTGCTCAAGTCATGAGGACAAAGAGTTATAGTAAAGATCTGCAGGAAATGTTAGACACGGCACTCATCTACTGGTGAACGTACTGGGAAACCCAGGACACTGGGTTGTTTCTCCTCTTCCCCGATTGGATGAGTGATAGTAGAAGGGACCTCCTCTCTTTAACATTAAGTTCTCTGTGGTGTCATTTAACAAGTGAGTTTTCAGGTTGGAGGTGTAGCTTAGAGGTTGATCACATGCTTTAGGATGCACAAGGCCCTGGGTCCCCTCCCCAGTACCAAAAACTAAAATACCAAGCAAGTGAGTTTCGCTGAGAGTGTGTTGCTGGCCTCTTCTCACATCCTTTAAAGTTAATGTACCCTGGATTTGCATAGTGTGGTTTTATGATAATGTATACTCTTTTAGGATAAAGAAGACTAAGGGGACATGCACCATGGTACCACTTCAAGAGAAATCAAAAGGTAAACTGGCTCATCTTTTTTTCCCACCTTTTTTTTTTTAAAGAGAGGGAGGGATACAGGAAGAGAGAGAGAGAATCAATTTTATTATTTTTTCATCCAGCCTTTGTTTCTCCAACACATAGTTGTGTATGTGGTGCCGGGATTTGAACCTAGGTCCTTAGGCATGCCAGGCAAGCTCTTGAACAGCTGAGCCAGCACTTCAGCCCTGCACCAAATGTTTTCTTAAGTTGTCACTTATCTTTTTTACTTCCTTTTTATTTTTTTCTTTGATTTGTCTTTGTTTTATTAATGCTTCTTTTAAGCTTTGTTTGTTTCATAAACTTAGAGGATGTTGGGTTCATTATACACATACCTTTAGACTCTCAGGACTCCAGAAGAGGCCCTCATCATGTCTCACATGGGCCATCTAGAAACCTGCAAACTGATCTTGTTTTGTGTTTCTGACTTTTGAAATCCTTCCACTTTAGGTCACAGAGACCTAAAACCTTGATCTGTAATCACATTAGTGTCTTCTTCAAAAAACAATAACTTCTCATTACATGCTGACTGAATTATGAATTTCTTAGTCTAACATTGAACCCTTTAGCATCTTCTCCTAACCTTCCATTCTATCCTTATCTTCCTGGTTTTTGTTCATGAATTTATTTTTTTAAGAGAGAAGGACAGTGAGAGAGAGAGAGAGAGAGAGAGAGAGAATCAATTTTTATTGAGTTTTTCCACATGAATTTTGTTGCTCTGACACTTAGTTGTGTACATGGGTTGCTGGGGTTTGAACCTGTATACTTGAGCATGCCGGGCAAGCGCCGTAACCGCCGAGCCACCGCTCCAGCCCTGTTCATGAATCTTGAAGACATCTCACTATAGAAATATAACCATATACCAACAGATTATGTCCCCCAAAACCACTTTTTTGTTGTTGTTGTTTTTTCTCTTTTGTTTAGTAATGAGGATTGAACCTAGAGGGGCTGTACCACTGAGCTACATCCCCAACTTTTTTTATTTTGAGACAGGGTCTTACTAAGTTCCTGAGGCTGGTGTTTTTGAGCTTGTGATCCTCCTGCTTAGGCTCCCAGGTAGCTGGGATTACAGGAATAAGCCACTGCACTAATCCCAAAAGCTACTCTGAAATCAATTTATTCCCAAGTGCACAGTGACTGAGAGGGTTTATAGCTCATGGTATATTTCTGTCATACCCAGAGAGAGAGAGCTCATCTTTTGTGGCTTTAAAATAGGGCATTCTCACTGCCACATTTCTGATATGTTTGATGAGAATTTTATTTTTCAAAAGTGGATACTGAAAAATCAGTTGACTCAGGTAATTATAACTTTTCATGATATGTACAATATTTCATAGAGAACTTCCTAGAAGTCCTGGTGTCTACACTTACTGCCTCATCCCTTGCTTTTATTTTATTTTATTGGAATGGGGGATTGAATTCAGGGGTGCTTAACCTCTGAACCACATTCCCAGTCCCTTTTATTTTTTGAGACAGGGTCTCTCTAAGTTGCTGAGGCTGGTTTCGAACTTGTGATCCTCCTGCCTCAGCCTCCTGAGCTGCTGGGATTACAGGTGTGCACCACACCCAGCTAAACCAGATCAATTCTTTATTGTGAGGTGTGTCTTGTGCTTTGTAGGATGTTTAGAAGCATCAATAGCCTTTACCTACTACAAGTCACAAACACCCCCAGTTGTCAAAATAAAAAAAGTCTCCAGATTTTGACAAAAAAAAATTTTTTTTAAAGAGAGAGGGACAGTGAGAGAGAGACAGAGAGAGAATCAATTTTATTCAGTTTTTCATGTGGCTTTCATTGCTCTGAGACTTCGTTGTATATGTGGTACTAGGGCTTGAACTCACATCCTTGGGCATGCCAGGCAAGTACTGTAACTGCTGAGCCACTACTCCAGCCCCTTGAAATTTTTTTTTTTAAAGTGTAGCACAATCATCTTTAGTGGAGAAACACTGGTCTTAGCATCACACCCATACATTATATGTTATTTATTATTTGTCCTTCAGGCTATCAAATGATCTATTCTCTACCCACATGCACCAAGTATTTTCTTAACAGTTTAAGACTTTTGAATCTTATCTATTTATTCATTTTTGTGATAGTGGGAATTGAACCCAGGGGCATTTTAATACTGAGACAGGGTCTCACTAAATTGCAGAGGCTGGCTTTGAACTTGTGATCCTCCTCGTTCAACCTCCCGAGTAGCTGGCATTACAGGCGTGTGCCACCATACCCAGCTTTAGTTTTTGACATAACTATGGTTGTCTTCTTCTGTTTCATTCATCACTTCAAACAAAAACTGAAATTGTAAGGCTTCTAGGCAAGGTTGGTAGCAGTCAGAATCGACTTGATGGTAAGTAGCTTTGCAAGTTCGTAAGATTAAATATTCATGAAATTTTCCTTGGATATTTCCTTTCTCTGGATTTCCATATGCCATAAAAACTTCTGTTATCTACAGGAGGCAAAAAATAAAAATATGAATGTTAATTGGAACAAAAGATAAGTGTTTTGCATCTTGGGCTAAACAATCATTCACCTGCCTGTTTTCCAATAGGTCAACTTTATGGCTTTTTCAGAACAGGTGTGAATATGTAGGCCTCTCCAAAATTCATATGTTGTAACCTCATACCTCATGTGAGAGCAGGAGGAGTTGGCACCTTTTGGGAATGACTGTCATGAGGGCCTTGCTCTCATGAGTGGATTGTAAGGAAAGAAGCCAGTGAAGGAAGTAGAGGAGAGTGGTGGCTACTCAACAGTAACACAGGTTTATTGGGAGAAACCTGCAGAGTCTGGGACCACAAGTCTGCTTACAGACTTCAGGTAGATATAAAGAGGATTATGTTGCTGCTAGGGAGTTGTCCAGGAAGGGTCCTTTCTTATGGTGATCAAGTGTTTAGGGTTTCTTTGCATGATAGTGGAGTATTATAAGTGGGTCTGGAGTTTAGGATTATGTGGGTCAGAGGTTTAGGGATAGGTGGATCTTGTTCTAAGATGGAGGATAAGATTAAAAATGGTGTTGCTTAGGTTTAGTTCTACCTAACAGATTAGGGTTCTTATCAAAACCCCAGTGACCTTCCATCTCTTCCCCATGTGAGGACTCAGCATTCATCAGCTTTTTGGCCTTTCCCCTTCTGCCATGTGAGGCCACAGCGATAGGACACCATCTTGGAAGCAGAGAGCAGGTAGGCCTTTGACAGACACCTGTTCTGCCAGCACTTTGACCTTGGACTACCTGGTCTCTGGAACTGTGAGAAATAAAATTCTGTTGTTTATAAATCATCCAGTCTGCATTATTTTGTTGTAGCTGCAGGAATAGAAAAACACAGGTACTGTGTCTTATTTACATTTGTACTCTTGTAGTGCTTATGTAGGTTTCTGCAACAAATTGAGTCCTCAGTAATTACTTGTTAAAAATTATTTTCTTCAGAGACATATAAGAAGGCAGTTCATTAATTTATCTACCAAATATGTACTAAATATGAATTGTCTACCATATGCCAGGTATTGTTCTAGGTGCTAGGGCTTGGGTTTATATCCCTGAACAAGATAAAGATTTCTTCCTTGTAGAGTGTGCATTCTAACGAGAGAATACAGCTTACAAACACTCAATAGAATCAATAAGCCCGTAATGTAGCATATTAGAAATTAAGCAAAGCTGGGTACAGTGAGGCACACCTATACTCCCAGCTACTGAGGCAGGAGGATAGCAAGTTTGAGGCCAGTCTCAGCAACTAATGGAGACCCTGTCTCAAAATAAAAATATTTTTTTTTAAAGAAAGAGGGACAGTGAGAGAGAGAGAGAGAGAGAGAGAGAGAGGGAGAGAGAAAAACAACTTTATTTAGTTTTTCATGTGGCCTTTGTTGCTACAACACTCAGTTGTGTACGCGGTGCTGGGGTTCGAACTCGGGTCCTCACCCATGCTAGGCAAGTGCCGTAACCGCTGAGCCACTGCTCCAGCCCCTCAAAATAAAATTTAAAAAAGGCTTGTGTTGTAGTTCAGAAGCAGAATGGTCCTGTACTAAAAAAAAAAAAAAATTAAGCATGATAGATATAACAAAAATAGAACAGAATAGAGCAGGGTAAGGCAAATCAGGAGACATGGGTAAAGGAGGATATTACAGTTTGAATGTGAGGTGTCTCCCAGAAGCTCACATGTGATAATTCAGGAAGGTTGAGGTGAAATGAGTGGGTTATAAGAGCCTTAATCCAGTCAGTAAGTTAATCCTCTGATAGGGATTAACTGGTAACTGCGGGCTGGTCGGGTGTGGCTGGAGGAGGTGGGTCATTCAGGGCCTTCTTTGGGGGTATATGTTTTGTGTCTGGGTGGAGTCTCTCTCTCTCTCTCTCTCTCTGCCCCTTGGAGCTATGCCTTCCACTGTGATTTTCATCCTTACCTCAAGCCCCAAAGAATGAAGCTCACCTTCGATGGACTAAGACCTCCGAAACTGTGAGCCCCTAAATAAACTTTTCCTCCTTTAATTGTTCTTGTCAGGTCCTTGGATCACACCAGCAAAAAAAGCAGACTAAAATGGAAATTGGTACTCAGAAGTGGGGTTGCTGCTGTGACTAACCTGCCCATGTGGTTTAGAAGCTTTTGGAGCTTACTGGAATTCATGGGAGGGCTTCTGGAAAGTTTAGTGATGCTGAAAAAGCTTTACTTGTAAGCAGAACTTAATGGGCGATTCTGGTGGGCGCTCAGAAGACCGAAATGCCTATAGGACTGTGCTAAAAGACAGGGCTCACGAGGTTTCAGAGAAAAAGGAGGACTCTGTGGAACACTGGACTAAAGGCCATTGGTGTTACTTTCTGGCTAAGAGATTGTCTGTATTTTGCCCATATCCTGAGACCTTCTGTGAAACAGATTTTAAAAATGATAGATTTCTTAATCTGGCAGAAGACATTTCTAGGCAGCCTAGTATTTAGGTGCTGGCATGGATATTGCTGGCGGCTTTTAGCCAAACTTCTTGTGATGTTCAGTACAAGAAAGCAGAGCAGAAAGATTTGAAAAACTAGGACTTGAAAGATGGGAGTAACACTGGGGTAAGGAAGTTGCATTTGTTGTTACTGCCACTAAAGAAATTTTAAGGACTTTTCCCTGAGGCAAAAAGGAAGATGGCTTGAGGGCATCTCAGGAACTGGCAAGACCACATCCATCTCAGGCTCCATGGAGTAAAAATTCCTTTGAGAAGGGACCTGTGGAGAACCCTGTTTACACAAAAGGGCCTAGGGATTTTTTTTTTTCCAATGTACTTAGCCATCCAGGCACTCAGGATGCTGTAGCAGTGGTCCCTGGAGTCTTGGTTACTGCTTGAGACCTTGGTGGCAGCCACGTGGTGCTGGTTCTGCAGGATTGCAGGATGCTGGAGTAAGGGATCAGGGAGGCTTCCACCAGGATTTCAAAGGAAGTTCCTGCAGGCAGCCTCGGAGAGGGTGATGCGTGGGGATGTGAGGAGAAAGATGAAGCTGCAATGGAGACCCCTGAGATTAAGCGATGCACTACTGTGGAATGAAAACGGGGAAAGCTGCAGAAATTGAGCAGACAAGTCAAGAGAGAGGCCACGTGGACTGCAACCAGCAAGCCATAGGGGTAGAGCTTCACAAGTCCTTTGGACAGAACTTCACCATGCCTTGTGCTCCAGATGCTGGACATGAAACTATAGGACTTGTTTGCCCAGCTGGATTTCCATCTTGCTTTGGTCCCTATTTTCCTAAATGGAAATATTTACCACGTGCCTTTATATATTGGACTTATATAACTTGATTTGATTATTTATAGGAACTTGTGATGTGAGTTTGCCTTGAGTCTCAGAGGAGACTTTGGACTTGGAGTTTTGGGCAATCTTGGAACGTTTGAAACTATGAGGACTCTTGAAAAACTGACAGATGTGTTTTGCTTTGTCAGATTACGATGAGCTTTTGGGTGTTAAGGAGGAATGTTATGGTTTGAATGTGAGGTATCCTCCAAATTATCATGTGTGACAATTTGAGAAGGCTTAGGCGAAATGATTAGTGGGTTAATCCCCTGATAGGGATTAACTGGTAACTGTAGGTAGGAAGGGTGTGACTGGAGGAGGTGCGTCACTGGGGGCTTACTATTGGGGCATATCTTTTGTGTCTGATGTGGAGTTCTCTCTGTACTTCCTGGAGCCATGCCTCTGCACACACTTCTGGAATGATGTTCAGCCTCACCTCCAGCCCCAAGGGATAGAGCTGGCCACCTATGGACTAAGATCTCTGAAACCATGAACCCCCAAATAAAACTTTTCTTCCTAATATTGTTCTTATTGGGTCTTTTAGTTACAGCAGAAAAAAAAAGTGACTAAAACAGAGGGTGATTTAAAATCTTTTTTGTCAGGGAGGTAGTGTTGCGGATTGAACCCAGAGCTTCAGGACTGCCAGTGAAGTCCTCTACCACTGAGCCACATCCCCAGCCTGATTTACAATTTTAACTAGGGTAGTCAGAGTAAGTGTAATTGAGATGAGACAAGGACATGTGGAAGAGACTTTTAAAGAATTTCCAGAGAACAAAGAGTTTCAACCTAATCAACAAATTTTGAGCGGGACAAAGGGTGCAGTTCCATTTCTAAGGAAAGATCCAGGAAACAGCCGAAGGGCAGAGAATCCACTTTGTGAGCTTAAAGGTCAAGTAACATGCATATCTAAGATAGCTGTCATCTAGGGGGCTGTGAGGGTCTGCAAGCATCTGATGACTTGGAGATGGGACTGCTTGCAGTCACGCTTACACCTGACATCCCCGATGTGTTCTGTCAGATTGTTACCAGATTCCCTTAATGCTCAAGTCTCCGACAGATTTCCTACTCCTGCCTGACTGCTCTGTCTAGGGTCTCGAGGACCAGACTGAATAAAAATGGTGAGAGCAGGCAGCCTTGTCTTGTTCCCGAGTTTAGTGGAAATGCTTTCAGCTTTTCTCCATTTAGTATTATTCTAGCTGAGGGTTTGGCATATATGGCCTTTACATAGTTAAGATAAATTCCTTTGAACCCGATCTTCCCTAGAGCTTTGAGCATAAATGGGTGCTGGATTTTATCGAAGGCCTTTTCTGCATCAATTGAGATGATGATATATTTTTTGTCCTTAATTCTGCTTAAGTGATGAATCACATTTATTGATTTGTGTATGTTGAACCATACCTGGAATAAAGTCCACTTGACTGTGGTGAATTATCATCTTGATGTGTTTTTGAATGCAGTTTGCAGGAACCTTATTAAGGATTTTTGCATCAATGTTCATTGGGGATATTGGTGTGTAGTTAGTTTTCTTTTTTTGATGTGTCTTTGTTGGGTTTTGGTATCAGAGTTTTGTTGCCTTATAAAAATAGTTTGGGACAGTTCCCTCCTTTTCAATTTCTTGGAATAGCTTAATTCAGAGAGGTGTTAGCTCCTCCTCATAGGTGTAGTAAAACTCAGCAAGGGTTCCATCTGGTCCTGAGCTTTTCTTCTTTGGAAAATTTTTAATTGATATATATGGATTCCAGTGCCTGTTATTGCACTGTTTAGAATTTCAATATCTTCCTGTGTCAATTTGGGGCTGTTGTATGTGTCTGGAAATTTGTCCATGTCTTCCAGATTATCTAATTTAGAGGACTATAGTTTTTCAAAATATGTTCTTATAATCTGTGTGATTTCCATAAGGTCAGTGGTGATTGCTCCCTTTTCATTAGTGATTTTGTTGGTTTGCTTCATTTCCCTCCTTCTTTTAGTGAGATTGGCTAGTAGTCTGTCAATTTTATTTTTTCAAAGAACCAGCTCTTTGTTTTGATTCTTTTTATTGTTTTTTTTTGTTTTTGTTTTTTTTTTTGCTGCTGTTGTTCTCAATTTCATTGATTTCAGCTCTGATCTTGATTATTTCCTATCTTCTGCTGGCTTTGGGCTTAGATTGTTCTTCCTTTTGTAGAGATTGTAGGTGGAGCATAAGCTTGTTTATTTGGGATCACTCCTCATTTTTAATGTAGGCACTCAGTGCTATAATAATTTTTCTCCTTAAGAATGCTTTCATGCTGTCCACAGGTTTCATTATGTTGTGCCTTCATTCTCATTTTCTTCCAAGAATATCTTGATTTTTGTTCTCATATCTTCTTAGATCCAGTCTTCATTTATTAGTGTTTTATTCAATCACCATGTATATGTGTGTTTTCTGTGATGGTTTTTGCTATTAATTGCTGGGGTCATGGCATCATGGTCTGATAGGATACATGGAATAATACCTACTTTTTTATATTTGCTGAGATTTTCTTTGTGAACTAGAATATGGTCTATTTTGGAGAAGGATCCATGTGCTGCTGAGAAGATATATTCATCCAATTTGGGGTGGAATATTCTGTAGATGTCTGTTAATTCCATTTGATTTATGGAGTTGTTTAGGCTGGAGATCTCTTTATTGTTTTTTTGCTTTGATGATCTGTCTATTGGTGTTAGAGGAGTGTTAAAGTCTCCCAGTACTATTGTGTTGAGGTCCACAAGTGGTTTTATGTCATGGAAGAATTTTTCCACATGGTTGTGAGCATTTGTGTTCGGAGCATATATATTTACTATAGCTATATATTCCTCCTTTATTGTTACCTTTACTAAGATGTAGTGTTCTTATTTATCTCTTCTGATTAGTTTATGTTTGAAATCTACTTTGTTGGATATAAGTACTGCAACACCCACTTGTTTTCTTGGGCCATACATACACCTGGTAGATTTTTTTTTTTAATCTTTTCACCCTCAATCTGTGAATGTCATTGGTTCATAGTCATTGTGTTTTATTAGTAAGTTCTGTGCTGTCTTGGTTGTCTATTGATAGCATGTACCTTTATTGAATTTCCTCTATTTGTGGGTTTTGAGGGTTGTTTGATTATTCTTCTATCTAGAGTTTATCTTCAAAGATTCTTTGTAATGTTGGTTTTCTGTTCATGATTATTGCACGTTTGATCTTATCATGAAAAGTTCTTATTTCCCCTTTGAATTTGAAGCAGAGTTTTGTTGGGTATGGTATTCTCAGCTGCATGTGGTGGACATTCAGACACTGAAAGAACCCCTTCCATAATATTCTTGCTTCTAGGGTCTAGCTGAAAAGTCAGACATGATTCTTATTAGTTTGCCTCTGAACATGATTTGGTGTTTCTCTCTTGCAGCATTAAATATTCTTTCCTTGAATTCCCTGTTGTATGTTTTGAATATGATGTCTCGGTGAGTTTCTCATTTGATTAGGCCTATTGGGTGTCTGATAAGCTTCCTAGATGAGCATATCTGATTCTATTTTGTGGGGAAATTTTTCTTTAACTATTTCATTGAGACCGTTCCTTATACCATTTGTGTTTCAATTTCTTTCTGTATCCCCATTACTCTTAAATTGTTTCTTCATTTCTTCTAATTTCATTCCAGACATTTTGAAAATTCTACTCATGTGAGGTTTTTTTTTGGTCATCTGTGCACTCTAGCTTACTCTACTCAGCTTATCCTCATTGTCAGAAGTTCTTTCTTCAAGAGCTGAGGTCTGTTTTCTATAGAAGTTAGTTAGTCTATTATTAAATTCTTCTGTCATTCCTCTTATGTGATTGATGGCAGATTTTAGCTCTGTTACTTCCTTTTTCTGTATGTCTAGTTCTTTGATAATAGTTTTTCATCTCTTGAGTTTTCTCATTTAGTCCCTTCATTAAATCTTCTTTTAGTTCTTTATTCCTTTTAGTAATCAGATTGTTGATAATTTGCCCTAGATTTTCATACCACACCCTGTCTATGGGCTCCTTGGTAGGGGAGTTGTGGGTTTGATGTGAATCTCTTCTAGTTTGACTCCTTATCCTTGAAAAGCTTCTTCTAGATCTTTGAATTGGGGTTTCTTGTGTGGAAGCATGACAAATCTCTGGGTGCTTCTTCCTTATAGGTCAAAGAGTCAGGTCAGACACTACCTCTGTGATGACCACCTTCTTCCAGAAAGCTGTTTCTGCCTAGATCCTCGTTTTGTTGCGCCCTTTGGATCTAGGTTCCGGGACTCAGACTTGGCACCAGGTGGGGTTTCAGGGCTGCCTGCTTCATTGTTGAATCTAAGTAGTAGGGTGCACCACTTGGTCTTTGGTTCCCAGAGGTGTGGGGCAGGCTAGAATGGATCAGTCTATGTGCTGTGCTGGGACCTGGGATCCTTGGTGGTGGGATGGGCCCATTTTACCTGGACCTGGTGATGTGCAAGATGGATGGGTGGTATCTGAGTATGAGGTCCATGGGGGTGTCCAACCCTCCTGCTGGGGCAGGGCCAGAGTCCTGGGCATGTGCAGATGTGGGGTGGAGTCAGTGCTTAGGCTTCTTCTCATTCCTTAAATTGAAGTGAATTCTTGGCCTGAGATCTTTTCCTGGTTGTTCCTGTTTGGGTCTTTGCTGCTGGATTGTGAGTTGCCCCATCCTTTACTTGGTTTGAGGTATTGTCAGAAAGTTGAGTTCAGAAGCCAAATCCTTAACCTGTCGACTATTAGTGTCTCTTAAGATTTCCAGTTCTTCATGAGCTAATGGGAGACCATCAATATGAACAACCAATCCTTATGATGATCGGTATTGAATTGGTTATTTAGTACTCACTATATCTATTACAATGTTCAATTCCACCTATGAAACGAATGGTAATGTTAGCCATTACTCTCAGAAACAATAGTATTCAATCATCACCTGTGTCAGGCTTCAAAACATACAATAGTTATTGAATTTGGCATTCATGGAAGTAATGGTTACACAGTATTAATGATGTGGGGTTGAATTGTATCAACTAATTAGAGCTAAGAGATGATAAGCTTACAGACACCTGAGAGAGAAGGGAATGTAAGAGGAAGTTAGAGAGGAAGGTTTAATATCTGAGCATGAACAGAAAGAAAGGAAAGGAAGTGAAGAATTTGCTGGGGGGAAGGGGTGAAACAAGGAGAAGAGACAGAGGTACCAAAGTAGAGGGATGGTTAAAGAAATATTAGTAGAATTTGGGTGACACCATAAGAAAGGGTACAAGGAAGTAGACGAAAACTTTGTGAGTGGGGCACAATACATTTCAAATACTAAATGTACTGATTAAAATCCTGACCCTCAGCAGGCAGGACAAGGATAAACGTTTCTGTCGAAGAAAATGCTCAGAAATGAAGGGAGTATAGAAAGAGGAAGGAAAAAGGGAGAAGACAAAAGAGAAAAACAAAACAAGAAAAAAGAAAAAAGAAAAAAAAAAGACAAAGAACAAAACAAAAACAGCTAGTATGCTTATATGTCCTTGAACCGGTCATCTCCAGATACACACAAATATATGACAAAAACATGGGGGGAAAAAGA
>PVKS010034166.1:0-21128 GCA_004027875.1 Aplodontia rufa | reverse complement strand
AAGAGTGGGGAGAGTGGACAGCCTTGTCTCGTTCCTGAATTCAGTGGAGATGCTTTCAGTCTTTCTTCATTGAGCATAATGTTGGCTATGGGTCTGTCATAAATGGATCTAACATAGTTAAAGTATCCTCCCTTGATCCCTATCTTTTCCAGAGTTTTAAGCATAAGGTGGTGTTGAATTTTATCAAAGGCCTTTTCTGCATCAATTGAGGTGATTACATGATTTTTATTTTTAATTCTGTTTAAGAGGTGAATCACATTTATTGATTTGCAAATGTTAACTAGCCTTGTTTTCCTGGAATGAAGCCCACTTGATCTTGATGTACTATCTTTTTAATGTGCTTTTGGATCTGCTTCGCTAGTATTTTATTAAGGTTTTTGCATCTCTTTTCATCAGGGAAATTGATCTGTAGTTTTCTATTGTTGACATGTCTTTGTTGGATTTTGGTATTTGTTTCAATAAAGGTGTTTGGGAGTTCTTCCACTCAATTTCATGGAAGAGCTTATAGAGGATCGGTGTTAACGCTTCTGTGAAAGTTTGGTAGAATTCTGCCATATATCCATCCGTCCTGGGCTTTTCTTTTTTGGAAGAGCTTTGATTGCTGCTTCAATTTCACTATCTGAGATGAGCTGGTTTAGATTTTCAATGTCCTCCTGTGTTAATGTGGGGATGTTGTATGTGTCTAAGTACCTGTCCATGTCTTCCAGATTATTAAACTTGGCAGAGTATAAATTTTCAAAATCGGTTCTGAATATCTTCGGATTTTAGTTGAGTCTGTGGTGATATCTCCGTTTTCGTCTTTGATTTTGTTGATTTTCTTCACTTCGTTCTTCCTTTTGGAGAGGTCGGCAAGAGGTCTGTCAATCTTATTTCTTTTTTGAAGAACCAACTCTTTGTTTTGTTAATTCATGTGTTCGTTCCCTCAACTACTTCAAAAGCCTGGTGTGTTATATTACCAATGCATGAGCTTTGGAAGGCACTCAACTTGCTTTACCAACAGTGATTTTTATGAATTCTCTGCTACCATATTCTAAGTACTACACCTGTATGTCACCAAAAAAACAGATAATCTATCCCATAAGTCCCATTTTAGAGTCTGCCCAAGAACAAGTCTTATTGGAGTGTAATTGAGCAGATTTTCCAAGAACCACTGTCTGAACCAGAAAAAAATAGCATAACAGTGGTTTATTAAGCATTATTCTCAGAAATAAAAGCTCTGAGAGTAATTAAAGAATTAGAAACAAAGAAAATAAATTGAGACATAAGAATAACAGACACTACAGCTGATTCTGTGTGAAGTTTTCAGCCTTGAAGACCCTTAAATATTTTCCAGACTAGGTTAGAGTTTTTCATACACATCAAAGAGTGAACCAGTGTGAGGAAGCAACCCTTGTTTGGGGAGTGGATGAGGCCATGAGCAAAATATCTTCTTTAAATGGAAAGGGACAGTTTCCTTTATATTTTGTATATTTTTAATTTATTCAAAAAATAAGCAATCATTCTTTAAATATCTAAAATTTATTTTATTGTGAAATATTTATATGTATATACATATATATATATGCACATGTATATTATATATATATATATATACATATACATGTATACATTTAAATTTAAAATGGTAACAAAAAAGAACTTAGATTCTTACTTCCCCTAAATTCTGGTGCAATTCTGAGCTGTTAGGTTTTAAAACACACAAAAAAATGAGCAGGTCTGGTGTGGTAGCTCAGGGGTTATGGAACTTGCCTGTCATGCACAGGGACCCAGGTTCAAACCCCAGCACCATGTACACAATGAAGAGTCGGAGAAATGAAAGCAGCATGAAAAACTCACAAAATGGATTCTCTCTTTCTCTCTTTCTTTCTCTCACACTCACTGTCCCTCCCTCTCCTAAAAAAAAAAAAAAAAAGAGGTTTGGGAAGTGGAAGTGACTTATTGTCAGAGTGCTTCCCTAAAAATCCTGAAGCCTGGCTGAGTCATATCTCAGGCAGCACTAAAAAAGTAAAATAAAATAAAGAGATAAATGAGTTTATATTTGTCCAGTCATCCTTTTTAATTAAAATAATTCAGTTTAAACTTTTTTTTTTTATCTTGGGTCTGTTTCAGAAAGTTCAGTTAAATATTTGTAATCCTTTCTGTTTCTATCTTAAGATACATTACTTAATTCTATGTTAAGATACTGCTCTTGTTTTATACATTTTATGAGAAGAGTGTCATTGAACCGAGTATTTCACCGCTTATATTTCTTGTTTCTATTTTATGCCTCTTGTAACCACAGCACACTTTGGTGTTATTTCAATTTTGAGGTGAAATCTGTATTACCTTTTGGTGATATTTTTCAAGAAATTGTTTGTAGGTCGACATCCTTGTGTTCTCCGTGGAGATCGTCATTTTCCTCAATGCAGCCTTTAACAGCCCCTTTCTCCCTGAACCGCAGCTTGCAGGGAGACTTGCAGGCTTTTGAAGTTGCTTGTTAGATTTTCTTTGATGTGTTTCTGAAGATTGTAGAGAATACAATCAACCCCTGGTGTGTTCCTATATGTTTTGATGTCTTTTCAAATCCAATTTTTGTTTCTAAAGTGTAGAAGTTCACAACCACATTTCCTAACAGTTTCTGTCCTTCTGAGCTAACATCTTTCAGCCCTTTACCTTAATCACTCAGAGAGCATTAAAATGTCGACTTCCACAGTGTTTTCTAAATTGAAAGCAGATCATGGCGTTCAAATATGCTTGTGAGAGAGCATGGTATGTATTAGAATATACCATGGACCTATAAAATTTCATGGTTTAATTGGAATTTATATTCATTTTATTAAGGGCTTTTCTGGATAAAATCAAACTGGGAGGAGAGATGGAGTAATAAGCAGACTCCCAGATCGTATTTCTCCAAGCAGTTTTACTAGGAGTGAGGGAATATTTCTGACTAATTATTCCAAAAGGAAACTTTATAATTAATTGGAGTACTGATTAGTTGCTTTTACTTTGGGGATCTAATGGATCATTATTACTAATGAGATCCCCCAAATCATAACCCCAGCTCTAAAAGCTGGAGTTCTGATACTCAGGCATTATACCCTCATCTTGCTTCTCCAGTATTATTCTGCTATCAGTTAAACTCAGGAAAAATTCATTATTCACCACAGAATCCGTGAGAACAGTAGAGTAGGTACCTGTTGAAGAGAAAAGCAAGGTGAGCAAGATTTGCACAAATCACAACTACCTCAGTAATGCATTCTAGTGGCTGCAGTTAGTGAATAAATGCTCATTTAGAACTTGACTGATTCTTATTTTCCCTACTGCGATCCCTACTGCATCCATCAGTTATATCTGGTGAAAACTCCTTTACACTTACTGGGAGTGAAAAGAATCAGGTTTAATGCCTGATATTTCAGGGGCTCTTTTTCTTCACATGGCTTCACATTGACAGCTGCAGCAACTCTCCATCCGCTTTTGGCTGACAACTCTTCAGCTTAAATCTAATATCCAGAAACACCATGAGGTGTGCAGTGAAGAATAATCTTATTCCCAAGACAACTTCAAACATCCCAACTTCAACGATGGTAGGCTAAAGGAGGTCTCTACAGTCCCATACACGTGCAGATACCATACACATCTCTACCTTTGCCTGTGGAAGTGCCTTTACCCATATCTTGATTGGCAGGAAAGTGTGTCTTCAGATAAAAGGATGTGTACATCATTTATTCTTGGAACCTGGCATAAAATAGATGACTAATAAACTTTATTTCCTAATATGAATGACATATTTTATAACTTTCAAATGAGATGGTGGATTTGCAAGATTATATCTTCCCTCAAAAATCAACACAAAAGAGACTGGAGAGGTGGTTCAGTGGTAGAGCACTTGTCTGGCTTGTGCAAGGACCTGGGTTCAATTGTCAGCACCACATACACAACTAAATGTAGGAAAAACAAAACCAGATGAAAAAAATAAATGAAATTGATTCTCTCTCTCTCTCTCTCTCTCTCTCTCTCTTTATCTCCCTGCTTCCAGGATTAAAAATAATAATAAGGTTAGAAAAACTGAACACCAGAGAAATTCCAGAAGGAAAAATAAAACAGAAAAAACAAAATCTACAGTAATTTAAAAAACAACAAAAACGACTTAGATGCAGATGCTGAAATGGAAGGAAGAGTTAAGAAAAAAACAGGGTACTTCATATGCAAAATATATGCATATTTTGATTAAAAACTCTGATTATACAGGAAGCTATAAATGAAATATTAATTAATTATACTATGTTAAAGTCAGAAGCTTCGTTTGCCAAAACACTTCATTAAGAAATTGAAGTGCAAAGCAAAAAGGAGCAGAGTGCAGTTTTGCAATAAATTTAATAGACCAGAGACTTAAATTAAGAATTCAAGGAAAATACCAATGCAGAAAAAAAGAAATAACAGCACACAGCAAAATAGACATACACTTGAACACTCAGCTCACCAGTGGGATAACAAAACTTTTACTAAGCATACTGAAATGCTCAATTCATACATTAATTCCCAAAGAGGATATAAATTATAACAATGATTCATAATACTGTCTCTGATGAACACAGTTAAAAGGCCTCAGGACACCAAACATTGTAAAGAAAGTGAAACACCTGGAAATCTTGACTTATCTGTTGGAAAGTAACTTTCCTCAATGACTCTGGAGAATAATCAGCCATTTCCTACCCATATAGGTCTATGAATAAAGCAGCAGTTCCAATGCTGGGTTTGTTCCAGGGACTTGTGCACAACCGTGCAAGTATTGTGTTAATGGGAGAACTATTTATGAAAGGAGCAACAACAAAATACTAAAATAATACAGATGTCCATCACCAGCAAAACTCATGCTTAGCACACCATTTTCACACCCTGGATACAACAGCAAAAACCAATTAAATGCTGCTCAACTCATGATCATGGCTGTATGTCTCTCCCAAGGATAACAATAAGAGAGAAGCCAGGTATGAATATGAATATGACATGATAGGAAAGTAACTGGAACAAGCTCATAGGTCGTGTCATCCTGAGAAAAGACAAGGTAGAAATTGATATGAAATGTAAGTGACAATATTTTAACCTAGAGATAAATGGACAAGTTACACCACTGAGCTTTCTAGAATGAGTGTTTATGGTGTATATTTTTTAAATTATTTTTATACAGAGAGAGGGACAGCTAGGGGGAGAGAAAGAGAGAGAATCAATTTTCTTTAGTTTTTCATGTGGCCTTCATTGCTCTGACACTTTGCTGTGTATGTGGTGCTGGGGTTTGAACCCACACCATCTCACATGCCAGGCAAGCGCTGTAACCACTGAGCCACTGCTCTAATCTCTTTATGGTATATATTTTATAAATGAACAACTGAAAATTAGGAAAATGAGTACCATCATATATGTCATGCTCCAGCAGTTATTTTGAAAAAAAGTCATGAATGAAATGAAAAATTTTCCTTCTCCCCTACCCCAAATTTGAATTATTTTCTACATCAAAAAAATGTTTGGTAGGACTTTGAGACATTGCCCAGTGTCTGTGATTCTCTGCTGCATGATGTATTTCAGAAATTTGAATGGTTATTAATATTCAGATATTTTACTTAATTAAGAATATACACATCAATTCTAGTTAATGTGTTTTAAAGTCTAAGCTAAAGTGCACACTCTTCTAGAAAGAATTTTAGCAAATTAGAAGTCAAGTAATTTATTTTTCTATCAGAGTAATAGACATTAATGCAAGTAATCCTTAATCAATAATTAATCAGGCTTTCCTAGACAGTTATTATAGTACATAAGGCACTTTTGTTCATTTTTTTTGCTAAATAGTTCATGTGCTTTCATTATTTTGTATGCATGTGAAAAATAAACCTCCTAACAGTATTAAATGAGTAATTACAAGTTGTAGAGTCCATGTTGAGTTCCACATATTGGCATCAAGACATTTATTTATGTATTAATATTTCCTGGTATAAATATACTATAAAATTAACCTGAGCCAAATTGTAGGTAGCGTTTTGCAATTCTTACAAAGAACATTTTACACGGATTCAAGGTATTATTTATTACTGGGAAATATTTAAGGTTTGGAAACCACTAAGTGTTTCCTAACAAGTTAATGATTTTTATTTAAAAGAATCCTTGCATACTATGGATAAAATGAAATTTGTTCTGTAAAGTAATAGGCAATTTAATAGTTTCATAATGATTAATGAGTATAAAAACATATATTTTCATACAACAACCTTCTCTGATTAATACTGGTAATGACCAATAAATGTACAGCCTCTGTTGCCATACTTTTAATGTAAATAGCATTATTATCATAGTAAATTTGTGCCTGTAGCCATCAATTTCTAGTGATCTATTCTAGATTTCTCAATTTAGCTTTTGAACACAAAAATATCTTAATTAAAACAACACATACCTTTATTCTTGTGGAGGGTATTATGCTTATAAAATGATTTCTAACATTTTAAAGCTGCTTAGACCTTCCATGAAATGAATTCTGAGAGATAAGAAAGCCATTGGGATAGACAAATGGTTTTAAAGGCTTGTGATAACTCATTTTCCCAGAAGTTTTTGAAGCAAGGGCTGTAATTTCCACAGTTACAGTAAGCCATTTATTCTAAAAACAGGAAGGGAGTATCTATCATTTGGATATTTTAAAACAGCCTCCATAATACATTTCTGATAAATGAACCTTTGCACCACGGAGCTGTAATGGAGTAGCTAAGAGACAATATTCCTTGCGGAACAGTCCCCGCTCATGCCAAGGACTGCCTGCCTTATATTGCAGACCAATTTTTAGTTTGCTTTTGGACTTTGGTAACCCTTGATTATAATATCAGAAGTCATTTAAGAGTCATTGTATTCTTGAATTGATTGGAAACATTTATCAGAATAGCTCTTGCCCTTTGGTTTTGTTCTTCTGAGTATTTCTCTTCGATGGTGAATTGGCTCCACCATTCAGGATGACACCCTTATCCCAGTTTTGTACAACAGTTCTTATCACAATGTCAAGCAAGTGATAAGTGGCCCTGAAAGTCCTGCCTCAGACAGCGTGTTGCTCAGGAACCTTACTTCGTCTCTTGACTGATGTGATAATTTAGTAAATGAACTAAAATATCTAATTTTAGAAAAAGAGAGCTCTAAGGTCTAATGTACCCTTTTCAGTTTGATGGATGTGGCATTTTAGGAGATTGTAAGTGACCCCATGAAGTGTTGCTTTACTTATACTTCTCTACAGGGAAGGAGTGAGCAATAACCGCTGTGGTTATGTATGGCTTTTCCAAAAAGTGATCTGCAAAGACAATAATGTTGTGCGTATGAAAATTATTAAAGTGGAAAAAATAATTCATATACATGCGAGAGGTTTTGAAATTAGGTTGTCAGAGAGTAGGGGAGGATATTTAAACATGCAAACAGCATGTCTAATGATACAGGTATTATAAAGATAAGTCATTTACAGGTTTTTTTATTATGCCAAAATGAAGACAAACAGTACATTCCTGTGTTACTTATATTTTATCAGGATGGTTCCCCTTCATCTGGTTTTTGTTTTTTCCCCACTTAGTTGTATATGTGGTGCTGGGGATCAAATATGAATTCTTACACATGCCAGGCAAGCACTCTACCACCAGCGTAGCTTGCCAGCCCCAGAATAGTTCCCCTTTAAAAACTCCATTGCATTGTCTGCCTTCTTATCTGGAATTGTATCCTTGCAAATTCAGGAATTTAAGTAATTATCTATTTAAACAAAACTTATTTTCCTTCCAGTATGTTGCATTCAGCAGTCTATAGGTAAATAACGTGAGGATTTGCTTAATTTTATTAGGCATAGTATGTGAGTGTGGTGTGTGTGTGTGTGTGTGTGTGTGATGCTAGGAATCAAACCCAGGACCTTACACATAGTAGGCAAGTGCTACACCACTAACCTACATCCCAAGCCCCAGTGTTGTTGTTTTGATCTTCAGTTAAACTACATACATGTACTCTTCTGCCAAATACGTACAATACTAGAAAAATGTTATTAATGTTATGCTGGGAATTGAAGCCAGGACATTGCCCATGCTGTGCAAACCATTAAGATATATCCTTAGCTTCTAGATAACTATTTTTTATGAAATATTAGAGTCCATCGCAGCACGATTCTTTCCCATTCTTTTGAATCATGGAAATGCATTACAGGAGCCCAGGAATAGTACCTATAAAATTGATAAAATCTGAATCTTATAAATTACGTACATTATCGACCCCCAGTAATATATATATATATGCATATATACGTATATATGCATATATATATGTATATATATATGTATATGCATGTGCACATACTTTGTAGTCTGATAATGTGAAACACAACTTAAATTAATGCAACATCACTAAGAACACAATAGTCTCAGGATAATATAGTATAGGAAATACTCATATATATTTTACCTCTTAAATATACGTGTGCATGGATTTGAGTAAAAATACCCTCTAGTATTTTCATCTGTGTTCCTCCCTCAATGACTGCTTAGCTTCCGTTTCTCATTCCATTTTGTTTTACAATAACAAAACATCTGAGATTGGGTAATATATAAAGAAAAGGATTTATTTGTCTCACAGTTATGATAGCTGCACAGTCCAAATAGTACCATGGTGTCTGGCAAGAACATTTCTTGGCTGTATCACAGGATGGTGAAGCAGAAAGGAAAATTACTTTGTACAGAGGGGTAAACACAGCCAAGGCATGATGGAGTGAGGTTGTTGACTTTTCTGAATGCCATATATTTTGATATTTAGAGTGTGAAGTTTATAAACTGCAAAGCAGCTGTTTGTTTCACAAACATTTCATTTGCTTTCAGGGTCACAAACTTAGGGTAAAGCGGTATTTGTCCCCCTGTCTTGGTGTCAACATGGCTTCAGAGATGATGATGTTTTAGTCCTCCAGGTACAAAGGGGACCCATGTGGACTAAAGGTTTTATGATATGCTTCGGGGAAGCAGGGAAGGGGAGGTCAGAGTGACCTTCCTGCCTCTTGTTTCCTCAAACACCATGAGCCATATTTTTGTGCAGTGGGTGGTGAGTTCCATCACAGATTTTTCCTTTTTCCTTCAGTTGATAATTAGGTTCCAATCATTCTCCTACTTCCTGCTCTTGGTCTCATGGTTGATTAGTAGAGATTAGAACCAGTTGCCCCCAAAACTAGCTAATCCCAGAGATAGACATACTTTTTCTTCAACTGACAGATCGAAATTCTTGCACTTCAAAATAATAAAAAATACATTCTCAATTGAAAAATCACCTGATCTGTAATATGTCTATGCTTGGTAGAGCCGTCTTAGGCAAAACCACTCTGATAAATCCTTTTGATTTTCAGATCTAAGGTGCTCTTCCTACTGTAAGAGACTGAATGAAACCAATTTCTTTACTTGTTCTAGTCTTTGACAAATGCTTTATCTAGTTTGCTTTTCTTATGGAAGTAAATCTACAGCAGTGAAAATGTCTAAACACAAGCAAATTAATATTTTTCTAAGATCAAC
Source organism: Aplodontia rufa (assembly GCA_004027875.1). Classification (NCBI taxonomy): domain Eukaryota; kingdom Metazoa; phylum Chordata; class Mammalia; order Rodentia; family Aplodontiidae; genus Aplodontia; species Aplodontia rufa. The sequence goes on along the minus strand of PVKS010034166.1, from coordinate 11,601 downwards.
TTCAAAATTCCACGAATTCAAAAAAATAAATAATGCACTTTATATTATTTTAACAATTAATTTATTTTTATTATTGTTTATTTACTATTTTATTATGCCCTTATATGTATTAATTTCTGTACAAGTTTGTGCTTAAATGGAAAAAATTCCCTCCCTGTTTCAAAATGTGTTAATCTGCTTTAAGATGTATAAGAAAACCTACTAAATATTAAATCTTTTACAAACTATAAAAAAGTGATCTCTTAATAAGGAATAGGAAATCCATATAAACATAAAATGAGTACAAAGAAAAATGAAAACATGCAATGCGACTTAAGATGATACGTTTTTTGTCCAGATACAGTGATGAACACCTGTGAGCTCAGTGACTTGGAGGCTGAGGCAGGGAGATTTCAAGTTCATGGTCAGATTCAGAAATTTAGCAAGACACTGTCTTAAAAAAATGAAATAAATAAAAAGAACTGTGGATGTATGTAGCTCAGTAGAAAAGTACCTCTGGGTTCAACCAGAGTATTGAGAAACAGTGCATTTTTAACATAAATATATAACTCTAATCTTACTGTGTTCTTGATTTCTTAAGACATTCATGTTTGCAGATTGCTTCTCACCGCCTGTATTTCCTTCTGTCTTACGTTGTTTCATTTACTAGTATCTTGCTATTTTCCTTTTTTACCTTTAGTATAGCCCGTAGAGCCCATATGGAGCGTGTGTGTGTGTGTGTGTGTGTGTGTGTGTGTGTGTGTATTAGCAAGGATTGAGCCCAGGGGCACTGAGCCAAATCACCAGGTCTGTTTAGTTTTTATTTTGAGATAGGGTCTTGCTAAGTTGCTCAGGGCCTCAAGAAGTTTCTGAGGCTGGCTTTGAACTCGCAATCCTGTACGCCACTGAATGCAGCTTGGAGTATTCTTTCTTTTCTTGGTATGCTGTAGTGGTGCATCTTTAGTCCCTTTCTGAGGCAAGGTCAGTCCATTTTGGCCCCTGATGTAATGAAATAAGTAACATTGAGTTTCCATTTTACTAATGTTCCTGTTTGGTCTAAGTTTCATTCTCAAGTATTTTTGGAGCTACGTATGAATTATTGATTTTGTACCACTGTTCTCTCTATATGAATCTATTTCAAAACATAGTATTTTATGTTATCTTCTCGTTTCAGAGAAAATTAAATCTCTACCCACTATTCTTATTTCTGCTTATTTACTCTTCATATTCACTTTTGTAGTATGAACTTTATGGGCATTCCATCTAACTGAAGAAAAGGGTTTTCAATATTATTGTGTTCTGGGGCCGGAACGGTGGCTCGGCAGTTACGGCGCTTGGCCTGCATGTGCAAGTACACGGGTTCAAACTCCAGCAACGATGTATACAACTAAGTGTCAGAGCAATGAAAGCCATGAGAAAAACATCAATAAAAATTGATTCTCTCTCTCTCTCTCTCTCTCTCTCTTTCACTGTCCTTCTCTCTTAAAAAAAACTTATTGACTTCTAACTGAAAAATCATTACTAATTTATATATGCAAATTGTTGGGAAATTGACATTCTGTAATGTTTCTTCCTAGCCAAGAATATGGCATTATTTTCCAGTTTAAGACAAATTTTTAAGGCCTTAAATATGATTTTGTGTTTTTCTCTGAGTCTGCGTTCTTAAATTTATCCTATGATATTAATGTAGGTTGCCTCAATGTTCACCAGGAAAATAAATGTACGTTTTTCTTCATTTTTTCAATCATTAAGCAAATGATTTCTTTTTATTTGAATTGTATTTACCAGAATTCCTCAAATACTGATTAGGTAATGATGATCAAGGAGCACATCCACTCAGTACCCAACTTAGATTTTCGCGTCTTAAGGTATAGTGTTTGGAATCATCGCAATTACAGTGGGATATATTCACACTGTCTTTATCTTAGATAAGTAGTTTTCTTCTACTGGATTTTTTTTTAATAGGCTTTATATTTTGGAGTGGTTTTAAAGGACAGAGTGTTCTGCATAATCTCAGTCCCCACACATACACAGCTCCCCTTCCTGTCTCCCACCAGAAGACTCTACAGTTGATGAGCATATATTGAAATGTCTTTATTTCTCAGAAGCCACAGTTTACGGTATGGTTTCCTCTCTGTGTACTACATGCTATAGCTTTTGATAAATTTAAATCAATGCTCCTTAACTAGTATAATAAAATGCAAAGTAGTTTAATTGTCCTCAACATTCTTGCTACCTGATAGATCCCTCCCATGTCTCTGATCTTATCAGGAAGGCCTCCAAGTTATTACCATTAGACATGATGATGGCTGGAGGTTTTCTTTATCAAATTAAAGAAGACTCCCTCCATTTCTTGTTTTCTGGGAAATCGCCTACCTTTTATCCTTCTAAAATTTTACTTTTATTTGCATTTGTTTCTTCTCAGTATTCCAAGTATAATGTGGCAAATTTTTTCAACGTTTTGATTCAAGTCTTTCTATCTTAGACAAAAAACATCTCCTTTTTTAAAAAATGTGACAGTTAATTTTATTTTCAATGTAATTTTTGTGTCTCCATGACTCTGGCCACATGTAATAACCATCTTCCAAGCCTCACTGGCAGCATGAGGATAATACCACTTTCAATTTGTTTTCCAGGAATTGGATAAAGGTTTAAAAAAATCTCTTTTTTATATTTTTCTTTTCTCCATGTTTTCCTTTTCCATATGCACATACATTTCCTGCTGTACCTATATACTATAAGACATATTTCTTTTCTGATTTTATATCTTTTTGTGTTTTGTTTTACACTATTCATTGACCTTCTGTATTATATTCTGGGTTCTAATTTGAGTGTAGAAAGGATCATTTTCCACCTCTATTTGACCATAAAGAGATTTTCATTCTCTTAATTACCTTAAAAAGTCGTGTTTCTCCATAACAACTTATTTATAAGGACAAAAAAGGAAAACCAGTAAAAATCTGTTGCAACCACTCATAGAATAGATGAAGGGACCAGCATGGTCGTGTCCAAGATGCTGGGTGGCAGCCCAGTTAAGGAAGAACTGAGCAAAGTTACCAACAAATGGAATATAGGGTATGTCAGACAGAGTGAGAGATTGAATTTAAACTATGACCAGCAAACTGGAAAGGTTTAAGTGACTAGCTGAGATTGCGTATACTATAGTAAAAGCAGGTTTCTTTCTGGGAAGATCAGGACTTTGGTATTTGCTATGTTATATCTGAAATGACTCTAAGATAAGTATTAGGCTCACCAGTCATTTGCATATATTTGAATGAAATGCAAGGAAAATCCATGAACTGGACACATAAACGTAGAGCTCCGTGGCATACATTTTTTCCTTGAATGATGTGAGACTGGATGCCAAATGAGTTAAAATAGATAATAAAGGAGGGAAAAGAGGAGGAGGAGATGTTAAGTGGTTCTAAACAAAAGCACATATTTAGAAACAAGACAATGAGAATGAGGACAGAAAGTCTGCCTGAAATTCAAGTATGGATTGGTGATTAGGAAAATTGGAGAAATCATCCAACTACAAGCTTCTGATGAGAGGAATACTGAGAATTTGTTTGATGAGAAGGAAACCATTAGCAACATTACCACAAATGGATGTGGTAGAGAGGTACAGTAAAAAGTTCATACAGTGTGAGTCAAAAGATGAGGCTAAGGAAGGAGCTGAAGGCAGGAGAGAGGCTGGAGGGAGGCCTTTCTAGTCTTCCCAGGATTTTTTTGTTTTGTTTTTATTTTAACTGGGTATTGAACCTTGGGGGATTTTGCCCATGAACTATATTTTTTTTTTAATTTTGACATTGAGTCTTGCCAAATTGCTCACTTTCTGATTTTGCATATATAGTGAAATAGATGAGGCATTAGTCAAATAAAAAGTACAGTTAAGATGATTTGCTCATTTTTCAGGTTGGGGAAAATATCAGTTTCTCTGAAAACTGATGTGCCCTACTGTGGTACAGTGCGGACAGTAACATCGGTGAGTATTACAGAATAAACATTCCTTTAGCACGTGTTGCTTTTGTATGTGTTGAGACTGCCATAATATAAAACTCTGGCGATAAAGTAAAAAGCTATTTAATTCCTTTGTGTATTCATAATTTTACTATATCTCACTTTCACTAACTCATTTGCATATTTTACTAACTCGTCAGCTTTGTACAGATTTATGAGGTATAATTTGTATTTCGGTTCACGTGTACATTAGGTAATGATCAACTCAGAGTAATTACCATATCGATCATCTTAAACTTTTACTATTTCTTTATGATAAGTACATTCAAAGTCTTCTCTTCATAATTTTTTATAATGCCTCCTTATTTTCTTTTTAAGATAAAATTTTCAATACCTATCATCTTATTTTCAAAGTTTGCAGTCTCTTTCAGAAATAAGATGGCACAATGAAAAGATTCTCAGATGATCTAAGCAGTGAACATTAATGAGGACATGCCAGATATCGGCTAAGGAATTACATTAAAGGGAATTTTCAAAGCATGTATCATAATGCTGAGATGTGGGTTCTCACTCATCTTAATCTGGTCATTTTGTTTTCATAGAGTGGCAGAGCACAGGACATCATATCTGGCACTGAGTATTAGAGGACATACTCATTGCTAAATTATAAACTTGCTCTGTGAAATAGCTAACTTCATAAATGAAAGATCTCCCTCTCAAATTAAAACAAATACAAAATCACAGGAAGTAAAATTAATATTTAACTCACACAGCACACAAAAAGCAAATTTAAGTTAAGTTAGAATTATATTAAAAACTTTTAGTTTCTCATTAATTAATTTCTCAGGTTTGAATGCTTCCTGTTTCATACATTGACCGTACATATACAACATACACACACAATGACTTACAAAAGGAGTGTCCACAACCAATAGCACATTTGCTATGAACTTGATGGGGTTTTCAGCTGATGGTTTGATGGTTTAATTTTGTTTTTAATTCATTAAACGTGGTCTTACAGTTAGGAGGGATTCATCATCAAACAATCAAGAATAAATGTATAATGACAGAACAAGCCAAGGCTGGTGCCATTCCATGGTTTGCTCCCTTGGGTTCCCCATGGTTCCATGTTTTCCCCTACTTTAACCTCAAGTTAATTGGAATTCTCATGGAAGTCGAAGGTTCCCCTCTGATTAGATTCCCCCATACTACCTGCCTCCTGTCTCCATGATGTGCTTCCTATTCCTTTGATGGTTTACTTTTGCTCACTCATACTAGTTTTTTACATTTAATATCATAGAAGGAGAAAGAGCCATATAGTAATGAGATTTTCTACAACTCTTCAATTAAATAAAATTCCATCAGAAAGAGCATCTCTATTAATTATGATCATATAGGGATCTTAAAATAATGACTTTGTAAAATAACTAGGTTTTTAGAGTTATTTGATATGTAGGTCTTACGGCAACTTGTCTCACTATTTCCTTCTCAGGCACACAACTCTGATTCACCAGAAAGTATAAACATACTCACAAATTTGCATGTCATAATTATAACACTAGATCTTGAATAAATAAATGGAAGAAGGCAATATAGTTCAACCTGGAATTTAATAATTTTGATACTTTAAACTCATATCCATTTCTGCAAAATAATTTTGCAATTGCCTGTAATAGTTTTGAAAAATATTTACTTAGTTATTGAGAAAATGATATCCTCAAAATATTTGAAAGCACATCAACATTCATTAATAGTAAGCCTACAACCAAAACTTTTCATGTTATGGCCCATTCTTGAACTGTGCACACAAAGATATTAACCCCAAGATTAAGAGCACTGCTAAGTCAGGTTAACTAATAGTGATATTTACCTGTAAATGTTGAACCACTCCTTCCTCTCCAATGTTAAGATTGAGAGACATATGATTTTTCTTTTCTATTATAGATGTGTGTATGTATACATATATATATACAGATACATATATATGTACACATACATATATATTATACCTTTCCAATTTTTAAAACATAAATCTAAAAATGAGTGAAAAACTTAAGCTTCAAATATATTGTTTGTGAAATCTGTTATGAAATACCATTTAAATATAGTTGTTAAAATTTGCATGCTTTTAAATACACAATGTGATAGATGTGTAAATTTGAAACTTAAGAACAAAGTAGACTTTTACCTTTCTGAAAATGTTTCAGTTTGAACATTAGCTTTTGCTCAAAATTTCCCTTCCATACAACCAAAACCTCACACAGACTTTTCTATTGCTGAGTTGCTGAATTACTTTTCACACATTGATTTCTTATTTTCAGATCTTCTGTAGATTACATGTTCACATCACTCGCTTGGTCTTCTGCTGTGGTTCTTTATTTTCTTCTTGCCAGAAGCATTTGCTTCTTTTACACAGGTTACTTGTCCCCTGCCCAGAGAAGGGAAGGGTCCAGGGGACCCAGGGAAAGCTTGTGTCAATCGGCCTCTAGATATAGAAGTAAGCAATATTCCCTTGAGTGAACTGATCATATATACAGGATGCTGGTAGTTAGGTGACCCTAGGCAGTGGATTATTCCTAGTAAGCAGGGATTTATGAGGAACAGCTCCTGGAAAAAGATTGCATGGGCTATGTAAGTTTCTAGGGTACAAAACAGAATAGTCTACCAATGCCTCATTGAGGCATTCAACTCCTTGAACATTGTTGGGAGCTGCCTGCTAAGACTTTGTGCCGGAGAACACGAGTGAGACATGAGAAGGAATCTAGAGTGGGACAGTCATGACCCAGGCCTCCTTGCTCCATCCATACATCTAGAAGGCCCTATCACTGAAAATATTAGGATAGCATGGGTGACTAATTTGTCAACCTGAACTTGTGTGTTTAATGACTAATTTACTTTAAAAGTATTGAAAAAAAACGATTGTATTGGATCACTGGCTCCATATGGTGCTACAGTCATAAACTTTTATAAACTGCCCTTGCAAGCATAAAGGTAAAACACAGGGTAAAAATTTTAGTATTTTTTAAATAAAAAAATTTTGGAAAATTCACATGATTTGAATTCAAAGACCGATTCCTTTTAGGAGGAATTTTAAAAATCATTTCTTTTCTTTGTTACTTTTTACTCGCAGTTTGTTTAAAAGACATAAGTTTGTGTGCATATAAACTGTCTGTTTTCACACCTTGCATTGCAAAGTGTTCACTTATCACTTTTGCTTATTATTCTTTCAAAATAACCACCAGCAGATATGAGTACATCCAGTACGAAGAGCCTCATCCATGTCCCCTGTGGACCGATGTGGAGCTACTTAGAAACACTCAGACACAGCAGAGTTGCTGGATCATTACACTTATCAGTGCTTAATTTGAATAAGAACTTTCAGAGACTTTTTGAAAAATGTCTCCATTGGTTTTAATTCCCAGGAGCTATCATAGTCCACAGCTTCTTATTTCTCTATAAAGGTGTTTAAATATACACCATGCCTTTATCTTATGTTTTAGTATTCACTTTGTGTTTGATCCTATAACTTATTTATGTGAATGATAAACATCAGTGTTTTCTAATCAATCTGTGACTTTTTTGCTTTACTAATATGTTTAACTATAGCTGCTTACTTATTTATGCATTTCTCTAATACACAATGAAGCATTAATGGTGTATGATCAATGGGCACAAGTGGAACATGTGTTTGTGTGTGTGAGTTCGTATTATCCCTCAGTATCTGTGAAGGATTTGTCCCATGACCTCTAAGTCCCCATGGATACCAAAATTGCTGAATGCTCAAGTCCCCTGTATAAAATTACATTGAATTAGCACAGAGATTTTGCATCTTCTCCCATATATCTTAAATAATCTCTCATAATTCCTAAAACAATGTAAACACTGGGTAAATAGTTGCTACACTCTATTTTCCAGAGAATAATAACAAAAAAGAAATGCCTAGATGTGTCCAATACACACTCAGTATTTTTTAATATTTTTACTTCGTATTTGGTTGAATCTGCAGACACGGTGAGTGTCTGTGTGTGTACTCTACACGTGTATAGTGAGTGAGTGTCCCTGCGCAGGCCTCATGCATCTCCACTCTTGCTCCTAGATCACCTGCTGTGAATGCACAGCGAAGTCAGCAGGGGAAGTGTGGCAGTCTGGTCTCCCAAAGTGGGTGCAATGTCACCACTGTTTTCTTGGATTTTGAGCAAATCATCTCAGCTTCCCCAAGCTTCTCTTTCTCTTCATTTATGTAAGCACATCAGCTTTAAAGAACGGCGGTTTTGAGTGTTATTTGAGTTAATGCATATCAAACACTTAGAACCCTGCCCTTCCCATCATAAGTCAGTAGGAAAATAAATCTGTCCTACATTTCTTATCATCTGTGTCAAAGCCTTTTCTGACCCAAGGAAATTACTTCTACTTTTCTTTCCTTTCTGTTTTTCTACATAAAATTTGTCTTTGCTCATGCCATGAGAATTAGAATGTATGGTAATATTTTTTCTTTTATTGGTGGAGCTAATTGCTTCCATTTCAGGGAAAAAGTAATCATTTCTCCCTTCTCCCTGAGTCAAATGTTTCCTTGGTGGGATAGATGCCTGTTTAACTGCCAAGGTTAACGCCCAGACATCTCTGGCATGATTGAATTTCAAGGGCCGATGTCCAGGAAAGCCAGCAGATCCCTAGGCCTGTAGACCTGCAAAGGATGGGTCTTTTATTTCTACTGAGGATTTTTATTTATACACCAAAGGGTTTAGAATGAAACACCTAGACTCACTTTTCCCTTGCAGAGAAGGAGCAGGATGGCTGTTTCTGTTTTACATGCACATTCACGTTCAGGATTTTTTGGCATTTCCTGACTTTCATTCTATGTATTGTGTCACCAGCCTTCATTACGTTGTCCCCAGGGTAATATTTAGGTAAAGGGAAGCACACAGTTATGATCTGCTTGGTAATAGGTGCTTTCAGAGTAGTATTAATAACTAAAGTTATTACAAAACTAACAATATAGCATATTTAATTACAGAAGAAAATAATTAGTTGAATTTGATGTTAGAGAATGTCTCTGATGTCAACCATTGTCATGCTGGTGTCTGAGTGCTAAGGAAGGTATAGAAAGGTAGGTAAATGTGTCCAATTAGAGTTAAGGAAATCAGTGATCAATCAGATTGCTCTTCCTCAAAAGTCAGTCTAGGTGAGTAACCCCGTGATCCCCAAGCTCCCTTCTGCTCTGTAGTTCCCTTTTGAATGACTTGAATGTCTGTTTTCTCACTTCATACACACACACATACACACACACATACTCTCTCACACACACACACACTCACATACTCACACACACACAAAGGTCATGCTGCCCTTCTGTGTGAAATTGTACATCTGCCCTTAACTCTAGAGAAATAAAGACTTCATGGACACAAAGGAGGAATCTCTTGGGAATTCATGGGCACTGATGGCAAATCCCACAAGAGCAAAACTGAAGCCTGCATTATTAATAATATGGAGCTTGCTTCGCTTTTTTTCTCCAAGTCACCTCGACAGCTTTTTCCTCCTTTCCTTTTTCTTGTTACCTCTTTGTCTATCTCTTTCATTATCTTGAATTAAAATGTAAAGGTGAGGTTTTCACGAGGCACCTTGTATGTAATTTTATTTGAATTCATATTTGATGCCGCTTTTTCTCTCTAAAGTCAGTCTGATTGACTGGTCACTTTCTACAGATGTGTCTGGCTTTTCTGATTAGGTAATCTGGTGACAATTTCCTTATGGGAATGAAGTAAATATTCAGTGATAATATTTTTACAAAAATATGTTTAACACCATGTATAATATAAAAATAGCAGAAACTATTCTCTTTGCAATATTTCACACTTAAAATTTTTTGAATGCTCCCCTGATAATGTTCAAGGGAACAGAGAAGTTTTCAGTATCATTTCAGAAAATATGGCTCAAATGTTTGAAAAAGTAGATCTTGCTACTTCTGTAACTTGCTAGAGATAAAACCAAGACCCTAATATATGCATCTTTTCTTTTGTTTTCAGTATCAAAGAATAGCCCTTGATCCAAGAATTTGGATCTCAACTTTTCTCACTGTGAATAATTGTACTTCACATTACATGTTTATTCTACTGAACTAAAAATTTTTGTTATATAGTCCAGTTAGTGTAATTCCAAATATCACCTTCCCTTCATGTACCGAAGCTCTAAGTGTTACCGGTAAAGGGATGTCTCCGTAGAAAAGTCTGAGAAGTTCCCTGAGGAGAGGGGACCTCAACTCAGGACCAGTGGGGTCCTTGTCATGCATGATGAAAAAGAATCTCAGCACACACCAGAAAGAGGCATGAACAGAGGTTCATTTAGGAAAGGCAGATACACATTCAAGGGAGAATGTGGGCTGTCTCAAGAGAGAAGCAGCAGCCAATTTGCCTGGGGATCCAACATTTACACAAGTGTGTATCAGGGGCATGACTGGAGATCCAGGATGGAGTTGCACAATTTTGTGTCAGTGCTCCTGCAACTGCATATTTCCACAGTCTACAAGGGTGGGGTGAAAGGTACACAGACCACGGGTACACAGGCCATGGACTCGCAGGCCATAGACACGCAGGCCACAGGCACACAGGCCATGGACACGCAGGCCACAGGCACACAGCACAGACACACAGGCCTGTGGACCTTAATCTAGGACTTTCCATCCTTCAGAACTGTGATAAATAAAATCCTGTTGTTTTAACCATTCAGTCTATGGCATTTCATTTGATGATCCAAACCGACTAAGGGAGTTATAACCAATCACCCCAAAACTTAGTGGTAACAAACTACTGCAGCATTTTCCTAATCATTTGGAGCCCAGGATATCAGGGATCATTGGACAGGAGCTGCAGCAAGTGACCTGTGCTGTGGTCTCTCTTAAGGCTCCATGACACTGTCCTCCAATGAACTCACTCCCTAGCTTGGCAGTTGATGCTGGTTGTGGGATCTAAGCTGTGTTTTCAACTAGGTGAAGGCGACTGCCTGTGGTCTTTTCATCCAGGCACCAGTGAGTTTGGATCTATGCCTCTTGACTTCCTTCCCACAGAGTTAGCGTCACAACAGAACTGGGTGGAAGGTTCATGGCATTTTTCTGATCTAGACTTCCAACATTGTCCAAGAGAGGTGGGAAAATGTGAGGTGGGGGCGGACTCAGATGGAAATTACCTTACTTTATCAGTGCCTGTTTAACATAGATTTTGCTCCATGCTCTAGCCAGAATCATAAGGGAAATGGGTTCATCTGCTATCGGATCCCCATCTCACATGGCAGGAGTTCTCTCTCTTCTCATTTAAATGAATCCTACTCCATATACTCTTCCTTTCCATGATTGTCTATGGATTTTATTCTTCTAATAATATGTGAGACAAGAGCCCAGAAGGAAATTGGTGAGGCGGAGAACCTAGTCTCATCTCAAAACTCCTGTCCCCAATGCCAATCCAATAAGAAGAACAAATTTTGAGAAAAATGAAGAAGGTTTATGGGTTTGCTAGCAATGGAGAAACACAGGGGACTCTTATCCCAGAAGCTGTGGTTCTGCCCATCAAGGGGAACAGTAGATCTTTGAAGAGGTGATTCAAAGGTTTTGCTCCACATATTCTCTGTCCAGAGTTGTCACTCACTTGTCAGTCTGGTAGACAGTCATTT